>JAVTVY010022842.1:0-93561 GCA_036873755.1 Hanleya hanleyi
TCTGGCCGTAGTATAGAAATAGATGTGTTGGGGTTTAGGTGGGCCACTATTGGGCCGATTGGATCGAGTGAGGTATCAATGTAAAGCATACGTGAGGAAGTATCCAACGGGCTGGGTGTGACGTGGAACTGACGTCATTCTACGCATGCGCAGTAGAGAAGGTGTATGGAAATAGACGTTTTGGGGCCTAGGCGAGCCACTAATGGGCCGATGGAGTCGAGTGAGGTATCCATGTGAAGCATATGTGAGGGAACAACCGCCTGGAGTAGTGTCTCGGCCGTTGTCCACATTCTGCGCATGCGCAGACAGGGAATTGTGGGAAACGGGTGTGGATATAGACGTTTTTGCGGTCTAGGTGGGCCACTAATGGTCCGATGGAGTCGAGTGAGGTATCAAAGTGAAACATTCGTGAAGGGGCATCCAGTCATGGATGGGTGCATGTAAAATTAGGGGTATGACGTCACGTCCGGTTTGGGTGAATGGGGCGTGACCTTGGAACATGATAGGACATGTACTGACCTGTCTGTGGGGGTTTTCCCGCCAGAATTTCGCTGACGTCTGGGCCTGCATCCGGGTATGCATGAGGGTCTGTGTGATTGGGGTGTGACCTGGGAACATGATAGGAATGCATGTACTGGCCTGTCTGTGGGGGTTTTCCCGGCCCCGGGCCCAGCGCGCGGGTTACTCCGGCCGCAGCGCGCGCGTGCGCGGGTTCTCCGGCCGCACGCGCGCGCGCGCGGGTGATCCGGAAGCGTGCGGGTGAATGTCGGGTCAAAGGTCACATCCAGGTCAAAGGTCTCCCTTCCGGCAAGGTTCGGCAACAATGTTGCGGCATCGATATACAGAGCTTGAACCCAAAAAGGGGATTGTAAATTAACCTGGGAAGGATGGGCAGTTCCATTTGGACCAATCAGCGGTCGAGAAAAAGAGCCAATGAGCGATCGATAAAAGAACCAATGGACGGGTACTAGAATTTCGCTCACGTCCGCGCCTACATCCGGGTACTGGAATGCTTTCGCCTACGTCCGCGCCTACATCCGGGTACTTCTATGCAGGTATGTTAAAGTGGGAATGTTTAGGGCATTGCTGCATTCATTGCCCTGCCGATCGGAGCTACCTGACCAGCCTGCCTGACCAGCCTGAGCCTATCTGACGAGAGGAGCTACTTGCCTGAGCCTCACCAGCCTGAGCCTGCCTCACCGGAGCTATACCAGGAGACGTGGAGAAGATTTTCCAGGAGATCCAGGAGCGCCTCCGGCGCTGTAATCTTTGTTGTTGTTGTTGCTCTCTTTTATGGACTAACCCATCAGAATAGTATGTATCACGGACAACACCCGTAGAGCTACCTCTAGGCGCGCATGTGTGACATGGTCTATAAAACACGTCTCTCTGGATCCTACACCTCCATTCCTACGGTTTCAGAGCCATGACGGACACCCGTCCCTATGCGACTCGCATTTTACAGCATGCGACCGTGGTTAATTCACTCACGGGTTACCGAGCAGTGGTTCGGTCCATGTTTTCAGATGGCGACGACAACGAGGGGCGACGCCAGATCGCGTTCACAGAACGAGTTCACAGAAGCGGTCCTCGACAGAGTGCACTCGATGGAGAGGTGTGCCACCACTACTGGACTATCACAGCCATCCTTGATGCTCGGGCTATGGACCACGAGCGCTCACGCCGGAATCAGCAACGGCTGGTTGGCCTAGTCATGGTCTGTGCCCTATTGACCCTGGCGCTGTGGCATTGACAGTGGGACCTGACTATAAATACGAGGGTCAGACACAGTGTGCGTCATTCACCGATCGTCATTGGGTCAACCATGTCACCAGTTCTACGAGCCATCCTTCCCCTTACACCCCGGGTGGGGTTACACGTCTATGAAGATAAAGTCACCCTCGTGGAAGACCGTGGAGATGGTTGCTGGTCGCGCGCTGAGACCGTATCGAATACGGTTATGCTACACCGTGACGGCTCGACCAAATTTAAACGGGTGTTGAGCGGCGAGCTCGACGGACACCTCATCCACATAGACAATGGCATCTACGTACACCGTGGACCCTTCTTCCCACGCCTGGGCCGCTACCAAGACCCTACGCGAGGCTTCACCTTAGACCCCGATCTGTGGACAGCCTTCGAGAAAGTGGTGCCTATCGTGGACCAGCTGTTTACACCGGACGAGCGGTCATCAGGCGAGTTGGAGTGGGCTCGTGCCCTGAGAGAAGCGGCGGTAGAACCCAATGAACAAATGTCTAGCAATGAACCAGACGACGATGCCATTGATTACCCGGCTAGACTTTGACCACCCGATCCTTTGATCTCACGGGGTTCTCCCTATAAATACGAGAGACAGTCAAATCTGGTACCATTCACGTACTGACCATGACGGAGCATATAATACTGGCGTATCTCAGCTTGACCCCCGAGGTTTTCCTGCACGTTTATGCGGATACGGTCGATATCATGGAGGAGGTGGGAGACATCTGTGATGCGGACCCTACACAACCGTGCCCGGCCCACATTCGTCTGTCCCGGGAGGGCTGGACCAAATTCAAACGGGTGTTGTCTGGTGAACTGGACGGCGACCTCATCCACTTGTGTCACGATGTGTACATCCGACGCGGCCCTTTCTTTGCTCAATTGGCTCGGCTAGATGGGGGTACAGTGCATTTTACCCTTCACCCTGATCTATGGTCTGCATTGGAAGATGCCGTGGTAGATGGGGATCAAGTGCTTATCAAGCGGTCATCAGACGAGTTGGACTGGTCATTTACCATAGACACTGTGGAAGCCAACGAAGAAAATCAGAAAGAATCTCCGGCCCAAGATATACCCGTTATAAATAAACGATAGAGCCAGGATCCATCATCATTTGTCACCATGAAGCGCTGGGAGAAGGTGTCGGATAACTTATACTACAGTCCCGACAGTCCGGCGGCCTGTAGTGCATTGTCGGCTCTCTATCGAGCGGCCAAACCCCAGAGGATACAACGTGCCCAAGTCCGAGATTGGTTAAGAAAACCAGACACCTATACCGTACATCGATCTGTCCGTCGCCATTTTCTACGGAACCGGGTCATCGTGGGAGGAATAGATGCCCAGTGGCAATCGGATTTGGTCGATATGAGCGCCTTTGCCAAACACAACGATGGGAATCGGTATATCTTGACGGGCATCGATATCCTATCAAAGTGTGCGTGGGTGGTACCCATCCTGACGAAAACGGGGGCGAATCTCATAGCGGCGTTCAAAGACATCTTCAAGACCGGGCGCAAACCTTTGTATTTGCAAAACGACGAAGGCACGGAATTCCTCAACAGACCGTCCAACAGTTTCTGAAAGCCCAGAAGGTGTTTTTCTTCCATACGTACAACGAGACCAAGGCTTCCGTGGTGGAAATGTTCAACAGGACATTCAAAGGCCGCATGTATAAATATTTCACCTATAAGAATACAAGGCGGTACATCGATGTTCTCCCGAAACTTGTGAGTGGTTACAATCGAGCCTATCACCGGAGTATAGAGAGAGCCCCCATTATCGTAACCCAACGCAATGAAGCCCAAGTCCGGCGTGTCGTGTACCCCAGGCAATCGCAGCGAACGACGAAGGCGGTGTACAAGGTCGGAGACCCTGTACGGATCAGTAAAGTCAAAGGTCAATTGAGAAAAGTTCTTGCCCTACTGGAGCGATGAGCACTTCCTGATTAAACGGCGCCTACCCCGACAGCAGCGAGTCTATGAACTGGAAGATCTTCAAGGGGAACCGTTGCTAGGCACGTTTTACGAGACGGAATTACAGCCTCTCGTGAAAACACAGCAAGACTACTACACGGTGGAGCAGATTTTGAAAACGGAACGTCGACGTGGCAAACTGTTTCATTTCGTCAAATGGCAAGGCTGGCCCAGTTCCTTCAATTCCTGGGTCACTGCCAACCAGGCGAAACGACTATAAAGCCAGACACCACTGCCGTCATCCTTCATTTCACGTCCGACCACAGTGCTATGGACAAACAGCAGCTGCCTCTGAACACAGCGTCTTCCTAAACGCGCAAAGCGCAAGTGGGCTTTGTGGTGATAGTGCTAACCCTGCTGAGTGTGTTGTACGGAGATGTATTTACGACGTAGCCTATGTCAGCACGTTACTTAACCAACTGAGAACACCAGCCATCAGTGAAACCGGTCTACAGATAGCACCAGTCAACCCCGTATCGAGCCCAGTCACCCCCACACCCCGTGTACAAGCCCCATCGAGCTCCACGCAAAGCTCCACACCTACACCAAGTACACCCACTATGTCTGAAAGCCCAGCGGATTTCATCCCTCACACTGAACAGACAACGACGATCGACGTTGTACCCACCACCATCATCACTCGCAGTGAACAGACAACGACGACCGACGTTGTACCCACCACCACCACTCCAATTCACTCGTACCAAATTTACAAGAGCGGGTTACCACGACAGCGCATACAGCTCGAACCATGGACCCTCGGTGGCAGCATCCCTTCACTTGCGTCATCGCAGGACCGACGGGCTCCGGCAAAACGCACTTCGTCAGGAAGCTCCTTCAACACGCCGACAGCATGATCACCCCACCCATTGCCCGAGTCGTGTGGTGTTACGGAGAGTGGCAGGCAGCGTATGCAGCAATACCCCACATCACGTTCGTGGGAGGCCTACCCAACCTGGCCGATTTGGAACCCGACACCTTGGTGGTTCTGGATGATCTCATGGCGGAGACGGATGCGCGGGTCACCCAACTCTTTACCAAAGGCAACCATCATCGACGGCTCAGCATCATCTACATTGTGCAGAATCTGTTCAGTAAAAACAAAGAACATCGGAACATCAGTTTAAATGCCCACTACCTGGTGGTCTTCAAAAACCCGAGAGATACCACTCAACTGCTGCACTTGGCGAGACAGATGTATCCCGGCCGCACACCGTTTGCATTGGAAGCCTTTAAAGATGCCACAACCCCTCAGCACGGGTGTATGCTCTTCGACCTCAAGCAAGCCACCCCCGACCACCTTCGACTACGGACCGGCATCTTTCCCGGAGAGACCCACCACGTGTACATGCAAAAATAATGTAAACACACCCACAGTGGCGCTCCTAGCTGGGGTGAGTGTGTTTGATGATGGGGATAATAAAAAGAATTAATACCACAGCATGGTTGACTTTGTCTCAGTTCTCTGAAGTAGATAAAAGGAGCAGAGTTGTAGGTTCTAGCATTAGTTGTACATGATTAGTTGCGCGAGTACGGAAGCACGCTCCGACCGTCCGTGTATTGAAGACGGCCCCACACGAGTTGGTCGGAACCATTGTACGCGGTGCGGACCCTGACCATGTACGCTGTCTGTGCGAGATCGGGTACAACCTGTTAAAAGGCAACGTACCACTGACTCCGGCTCAGAAGACCAAGTTGGCCAAGCATAAGACAGGTCTCCGAACCCTAGTCCAGAAGCGGGTCCCTCAAACACAAAAGAAAAAGGTGTTACAGAAAGGCGGCTTTCTCGGGGCCATCTTAGCACCGTTGGCCGCTTCCGTGTTGGGTCCAGTATTGGGTGGACTCTTCGGCCGACAATGAACCACACGAAAAAAATGGTCCTCGTCGAACCACGGTTCCTTCAAAACCTCCAATCGCCCTACCCTGTCCCACCTACGGTGAAGACCATAAACACCCTCGATGGAGAGATGCAACAGATCTTACAGAGACCGGGGTTAAGCGACAGTGAGAAAGTACAATGGTACAATGAGACGCTTCAACGGTACATGACGTTCATGGACCAATACAAAACCCTCTCTACCCCAGCACCACCACCACCATCACCACCACCACGTGACACACTGCCTACCTCAGCACCGCTCCAACAGCTGCCATTACCAGGGGTACCACCCACAGCCCCACAGTGGGTCGAAGACGAAGTGCTGAAGAGTGTACCTGCATCGTTCAAGAAACAAGCTGGCCTGGTATTACAACGGATGAAACACAATCCTAACATGACTTGGAATGATAAAGCGAACTCCTGGTACAGAATCAGGTGGTCCCCGGGACCCAGATGACGGATTTAGTGAATGACCTGATGCGTCAACGCAGGTCGCACACGGATCCTCGAGGATGGGAGGTCTTCGCTCAAGGCTGAAAGACATGCATGTACCACAGGAATTGGTGGGGAATCCCCAGCGCTGGGCCTGGATGCAGCGGACCCAGCAATCGCCGAGTGACCCACTACCTTCTTGGGAAGCCGAATGAGAACCGGAGTCACCCCCCAAAACACCACCACCACAACGGGCACCTTCTTTTCAGACCTTTAAAAAACCACCCTTGTTCAAGACACCCCACATCTCCAGAGCCGTGACACGTAGCAAGTCACCGCGACGAACACGACGCCGGACACAACCGTCCAAAGCCTGGAACACCTAGTAAAACCAACAGCAGCAGCAGGACAGCTCAGTCGCCATGTTTTACCTCACCCTACCAAGTAACAGTTCGCTGGATGTGTTTCCTGACAACACCTTGGCCAAGTACGTCACCCAGTTACCGCAACCGTTGCATTTACCTGGACGATGGGAATGTGGCCTCGTGGATATCCAATACCCTTACTCGTGGTACAACGTGCGAGCCAATGAAGTGTGGTACGAGGTGACCTACGAAGGCAAAAACACCCGACTCACCCTCCCCGAAGGCCAATACGATACCCCCAAGGAGTTCATGCAGGGGCTGGCAAGACTGTTGCATTATAAGGCTCTACGGGAGGTCACGAATGTTTCAAAACCCATCAAATCCTTTCCCCTCAAGAATCACGTGAACTTCGATTACAACGCACACAACGGCAAGGCACAGATCCTCCTCACCGCCAACGTGAGTGTCGTACTGAGTCCTATCCTACAGCAAATGCTGGGTCTCGCTCACGCGACCTACACGGGTCCATCCGAGGACCATGGCCAGACCCTGATGGATATGAAGTCGGGTGTGTACGGACTCTACGTCTACTCGGACGTAGTCGACAACCACATCGTGGGCGATATCAACACACCTCTGTTACGGGTGGTCCCCATTAAAAAGACGTATGGAGAACAAGTCACCCACAGTTTCACCCACATGCTCTACCTACTCGTACGACAAACCGACATCAACACTATCACGGTGGATATAAGAGATGACACGGGACGACCGGTGGCATTCGAACGAGGAAAAGTGGTGCTGACACTTCATTTTCGACAAGCACGTGCTCCCCACTTTGTATAACGAAGGTCCCTTACGAGTGTGATGCACGCAGCTATATGGACTATTATGCCCAACAGGCCGGGTGTGGCCTCCCCGTCTTTAGTGGTGCACGCATGCAACGAGGACATGGGCTGGGGAACATACTCAAGAGCATCGTCAAAACGTTCCTGCCCTTGGTGACGCGTGGAGTAAAAGCGATCGGCAAACAAGCGGTACGCAGTGGACTGCAAGTGGCCGGTGATGTCTTGGAGGGTACGGCACCCAAAGAAGCCTTGAAACGGCGGGCCAAAGAAGCGGGACGCGTCTCGGTCGCCAAAGCACAACGCACCGTAGGGAATAAAAGACCTGCACCACCGAGACCACGCACCAGTCGACGACCGACCCAGCGACGACGCACATCGAAGACCCAGGATATCTTTTCTTAACCATGTCCTTGATCCACGCAGAGTCCTGCCCCTCCACCAACAGTGAATTTGATTTGTGGACCGTGCCGCCCACACAGACCAGTGCCGAACAAGGATTATGGGTTGAGCATCTCCCGCTCTCCAGCATCAACGAAACAGGGCCCATCGAATTCACCATCAGTAATGCGGATACGGCCTATGTGGATTTAGCCCATACGTACTTGTATGTGAAAGCCAAGGTCGTCAATGGGGATGGCTCCAGAATCATCCAAGCTGCAACGGTGGGCCCGACGAATCTCTGGCTGCACTCGATGTTTCAACAGGTGGATATTTTTCTCAGCGACAAACTCATCAGTGACTCGACCAACACGTACCCCTATCGAGCCTACATCGAGACACTGTTGTCGTGTGGACGAGAGGCTAAAAAATCTCAGCTGACATCCGCTTTATTCTACCAGGACACAGCCGAGCACATGGACACGGTCGACAATGAAGGATATAACAAACGGAAGGCTTTCACTGCGAACGGCGCGTCGGTGGATCTCATGGGTCGACTACACGCAGACATTTTCATGCAAGACCGGTACCTCTTGAACAAGATCCCCATCAAAATCCGACTGATACGGGCGCCTCCGACCTTCGCCTTGATGGCCACTAACGTAGACGGGCATGCAGCTGACTATAAGATTGTCATCCAAGACGCAGTCCTGTATGTTCGAAAAGTGAAACCGAATCAAGCCGTTCAATTGGGACACATGAAAGCCTTGGAAACAAAACCAGCCCAGTGTTCTCTGTGCTTGCTGGAAATATGAGCACCAACAAAGAAAACCTGTTCCTGGGGGAACTACCCAAGCGATTGATCCTGGCCTGTGTGAAAAATACCAGTTTCAGCGGAACCTACCCAGAAAATCCGTTTGACTTTAAACATTTCGGCATCAATTTTGTGGCCCTGCATGTGGATGGACAACAGGTCCCAGCCACGGCCTTAACACCGGACTTTGGGCGCAGGAATTTCATTCGAGCCTATCAGAGCCTGTTTACAGCCACCGGTCAAATCAACCAGGACGAAGGGAATATGATCAGTCGGGAGAACTACGCGAACGGATACACGTTGTTCTGTTTCGATCTGACCCCCACCTTAGAGAACGACCATCAGCTGGCCCTGGCCAAGAAAGGCAATTTACGGTTGGAAATCCACTTTGCACGAGCCCTCGGGACCACCGTCAATGTGATCTGCTACGCCGAGTTTGACAACATCATTCAAATGGACAAGGCGCGCAACGTCCTGTGTGACTTCTCCACCTAACATGGATACAGACCAGATAACCACCGTGCTGGAGAATGACCCAGGGACACGTATGGTCTTTCAAGGGGTGTTCGCCCGAGATGTGTTCCCATTAGACCGTATGTATCCTGCTGCTTACGTTCTCAACACGGACCCGATGGATCGGCCCGGTGAACATTGGGTGGCCGTGTACTTGAAAGAAGCGCAGGGCGAATACTTTGACCCGTACGGCCTGCCACCCCTCTATCCCGATTTAACAGACTTCATGGATCAAGGCACAGAGACGTGGTTTTGGAACGGTCAAACGTTGCAAAGAGTCGAGACAACGTGAGCTCAAGAAGAGCAATCTTATCATCCAGGGCCTAGAAGAGAGGGGTAACAGCAGAGATTCACTAGAAACCAAACAAATAGATATGGAATTGGTGATTAACCTAGTGAGCGAGACCTCTGGGGAAGAATCAGACACGATCAAAGCCGAGATTGTCTCCATAGAACGTATCGGACCTATACAAGAAGACAAGTCGAGACTACTGAAAGTTACCTTTCATAATTCTGCTTTCAGGAGGAAAGTATTGAGCAATGCCAAACAATTACGGAACAGTCCGACTCCTTCTCACAGGAATATTTACATAGTGCCCGATCTAACCCGGAAGGAGAGGGAGAAGAATTATCACCTGAGACAGGAACTACGAGCCAGGAGGGAGGCCGGGGAGAAGGTCCAGATCAGAGGTGGGAAAGTAGTGGTGCAGGCAGAATAAGTCCTGATCAACTTGTTAATGAACATACTGTAGATATGTTACTCCAACGACAGAACTCTAGTGCTATTGACATGTAGAAACGTTATCTGTAAATATGTTACCGTCACCTGTTATTGATCCGTTACCATTCCCAGAGGACATTCATGCTGAAAATGTTACGCAAACATCCTCTCTAAAGTTATGTACACTAATGCTGACAGCCTTCTAAACAAGAAAAACGAGTTACTGACCCGTATTGATCTATATGATCCTGACAGTATTTGTATTACTGAAGCTCGACCCAAGAAGCTACAAATTCTGTTAACTCCTTCAAAAATATGTGGTAGCCGGAAGCGGAAGGAAGTAAGTTCACGCTGGAGGAGGGAATCAGTGGCCTAGAATGGGGCCAAAGGTAACCCATCCATGTCCAGAAAACATTACCCGCGTGTACAAGAACCTGGATGTAGGCGCGGACGTAGGCGAAAGCATTCCAGTACCCGGATGCAGGCGCAGACGTGAGCGAAATTCTAGTACCAGTCCATTGGTTCTTTTATCGATCGCTCATTGGCTCTTTTTCTCGACCGCTGATTGGTCCAAATGGGACTGCCCATCCTTCCTAAGTTAATTTACAATCTCCTTTTGGGGTTCAAGCTCTGTATATCGATGCCGCAACATTGTTGCCGAACCTTGCCGAAAGGGAGACCTTTGACCTGGATGTGACCTTTGACCCGACATTCACCCGCACGCTTCCGGATCACCCGTGCGCGCACGCGTGCGGCCGGAGGACCCGCGCGCGCGCGCGCTGCGACCGCAGTAACCCGGGCGCTGCGACCGGGGCGGGCCGGGCCGGGCCGGGCCGGGCCGGGCCGGGCCAGGTAAAACCCCACAGACAGGTCAGTACATGCATTCCTATCATGTTCCCAGGTCACACCCCATTCACACAGACCCTCATGCATACCCGGATGCAGGCCCAGACGTCAGCGAAATTCTGGCGGGAAAACCCCCACAGACAGGTCAGTACATGTCCTATCATGTTCCAAGGTCACGCCCCATTCACCCAAACCGGAAGTGACGTCATACCCCTAATTTTACATGCACCCATCCATGACTGGATGCCCCTTCACGAATGCTTCACTTTGATACCTCAGTCGACTCCATCGGACCATTAGTGTCCCACCTAGACCGCAAAAACGTCTATTTCCACACCCGTTTCCCACAATTCCCTGTCTGCGCATGCGCAGAATGTGGACAACGGACGAGACACTACTCCAGGCGGTTGCTCCCTCACATATGCTTCACATGGATACCTCACTCGACTCCATCGGCCCATTAGTGGCTCGCCTAGGCCCCAAAACGTCTATTTCCATACACCTTCTCTACTGCGCATGCGCAGAATGACGTCAGTTCCACGTCACACCCAGCCCGTTGGATACTTCCTCACGTATGCTTTACATTGATACCTCACTCGATCCAATGGCCCAATAGTGGCCCACCTAAACCCCAACACGTCAATTTCTATACTACGGCCAGACTGCGCATGCGCAGACTATTGACAACGAACGACACACTAGCCCAGGCGGATGCTCCCTCACGATAGCCTCAAAATAAGACCTCATACGACACCATAGGATCATTAGGGGCTCACCTAAACCCTAAAACGTCTATTTCCACACCCTTTTCCCAGAATTCCCTGTCTGCGCATGCGCAGAATGTTGACAACAGCCGAGACACTAGTCCAATCGGATGCCCCCTCACATATGCTTCACATTGATACCTCACTCAACTCCATCGGCTCATTAGTGGCTCACCTAGATCCCAAAACGTTTATTTCATACACTTTGTCTATTGCGCATGCGCAGAATGACGATATTCCGACCCCACATCCACCCAGTGGGATGCCCCCTCACATAGGCTTCCCACTGATACCTCACTCGACCCCATCGGTCCATTAGTGGCCCACCTAGACCCCAAAACGGCTATTTGCATATCCTTTGTCTACCGCGCATGCGCAGAATGACGATATTTCAACCCCACACCCAGCCCGCCAGATGCGCCTTCACGAATGCTTCACATTGATACCTCATACGACTCCATCGACCCACTAGTGGCCCACCTAGACCCCAAAACGTCTATTTCCATACACTTTGTCTATAGATTTAATATGCATTCCTAGTACCCGTCCTCTGCATGGCAGAACTGTACAACCCAGAACAAGTCTGGACATGCCTTGATCTCGGGGAGCCAGGTGTTCGGCACGTGAGCTCACTCACGCAGACGCCAGACCAGGTGTTCACGGTCGCCGCAACATTGTAGCGAACGTGCAACAATGTTGCAATTCGGGGAGCCTGGTGTTCGGCACGTGAACTCACTCACGCAGACACATATGCACCAGACCAGGTGTTCACGATGCCGCGACATTGTAGCGAACGTGCAACAATGTTGCAATTCGGGGAGCCAGGTGTTCGGCACGTGACAACCCCCAGCCCAAGCAGACGTCAGCGAAATTCTGGCGGGAAAACCCCCACAGACAGGTCAGTACATGTCCTATCATGTTCAAAAATGACCATCCCCATACCCCATACAGGCCTGTATATTGTATAATACAGACCCCTATTGTAGGGGTAATCGAAAAGACACGGACCTGACCGAAGAGACACGGAGATCACCGAAGAGACACGAAGGTGAACGACATTGTGGAAAAATCCCACAGACAGGTCAGTACATGGCCTATCATGTTCTGAAGATGGCGGACCTCACCGAAAAGACACGGACGTACCCGAAAAGACACGGACCTGACCGAAAAGACACGGAGGTGACCGAAGAGACACGGAGGTGCCCCATTCGGAACTCCCGAGCGGAAATCTACGAAGGGGACTGATTCTACGCTCGGGGGACGACAACATGAATTTCCTAGGAATCTCCAGATGTGACTCGGCTCCGAAGCCCAATCACTCTCGCGGAAGCCTTAATCCCCGACCAGCAAATATTTCCCTGCGAGTCTCTGATTTACGTCAGATATTCTAAAAACTGTTTATTCTTTCCATTCGAAGCACGTTTCAATAGAAAACCATCAGTTTAAATGGTACACACGCCACGTATTGGCAAGAAATAATTCCCGTGACGTCACTGACAGTTCCCTGACACCGAAACACACGTGACCACGCTCTAGTCCAATATGGCGTCAATGGCCTTCGAGGGACATCTCAAACCGGAGATCCCCGAGAAGTTGCGAATGGGAGGTGCCCGAAGACACACGGAGGTGAACGACATTGTGGAAAAAACCCCACAGACAGGTCAGTACATGTCCTATCATGTTCACAGGTCACGCCCCATTCACCCAGACAAATATATACGTGACTACTTATTACTATAGTTGATGCCTAAACAACTTTGTAATCTGATAGATTTATTGTGAGAGATGTTACCCGAGCAAATTCTAATTCGTATTATGCATTCATTTTACTCATACTCATTTTATCGCTCCAGTCCCAACAGAACAAAATGAGTTGGATATATCCATTCGCACGTGTCTGTTTACATATCGTTATACGTACTAGGTCCGTTTTAATGCCAATACGCCTAGCCAAATTTTGGTTTGATTGAGTTGTAGAAGAAAGGATATGTTATGAATATATTTCTGTTCTAAAGTTACCAGTTTGAACATTCAGTCTATTTGTTTGTCATTTTGTCCTCGATTTCAATCCTTTCAAAAGATATAGGAACAGTTTGCTTGACTGTTCAAACTGACAGGCTCCATCTTGTAGGTTCATTATGGCAATAATCGCATAAAAAGTTTCAATCTTAAAGAGGTTTATGAAAATTGCGTACCGTGCACAATAATATTTTTTGAGCATTTTACAGCAATTGAAGTCACTGAATATCAAATGTCTTTCAAAGTCACGAAGACTTCCAATATCAAATAGATCGTTCAGCTTAATTTTTCTGTAGATCCAGAACCTTTTGTTCTTCTAAGGCTGGAGCGATCAATGAAAAATGCATTGTACAGATTAGAATTTTCTCGGGTAACATGTCTCACAATAAATCTATCAGATTACAAAGTGGTTTAGATATCAACTACAAGTAGTTAGTAGTCACGTGTATATTTTGTAAATGGTACATGCATCCTCTCCCAATCAGGACGTTAATTTCCCCATCCGACCGTCCTATGGATTTTATGGATAGGTTTGTGTAGACTGCAATTTTTCACATCGTTACCTGACAAACTGAGCAAATTGTCCTGGCGTAAATATGGACTGGCCACCAATAAAACGTGCACTGATCATTTATCTCGATCCCTACGTCATCAGTAGGAGTAGTAGCCAAAGTGGGCATTTTGGGGGTGTGAAGGAAGGTGTTTTGGGGTAGAAATGCACCATCCTTGGTCCGAATGCGTCGTGTGAAATGGCATCTTGTAGCAACGTCCGCCAACGCCAAGCTCAACGCTTCAACGCCCTGGTGAATTAGCCCAAAAGCTCTGATTTTCATGGAATTGTCACTAATTCATTGGAAATGCAGTGACGCCCGTTAACTACCGCCTTAACGCCCTAACATAACGCCTTGACGCCATGATATAGACAGATGAGAGAAAAACAACAACAACAACAAGGATGAGAGAACAACAACAACAACAACAAGTTTTCATATAGTTTATTCTCCCCAATGTTACATCATACCCACGCTGGGGGAGCCGCGTTGGGTATGTTTACAACTCCTTAAGAAAGTCCCATCTTCGGCCCTGTTCGCTCTCATCCGTTTGTTCTAATCGTCGTCGGTCAGGCCTGGATATTGGATGTGCGTGTTTTGGGAATACACTTGCTTTCATAGACAGTAACGCCCGCCAACGCCCACTGTTACGCCTTAACGCCCTGTATGTACGCCTTAACGCTCGTCTCAACGCTTGAACATACTTTCTTAACGCTTTAACGTCGTTTAATGATGCGTTCGAACAAATGTTGCTTTTGTGCTATTGTTCATGCCCGGGGTTTTCAACATCGACGCTGTTCTTTCGATTTCCATATGGACTGGATCCTCATCCAACAATTTCATATGGGTCACGAGGTCGACATACTGCTGACGTAAAGCCCGTCGTAGTCTGGGTGTCAATCTGTTATGGGCTAAAATTGCGGCTTCATTTTTCGAATATCCTTTGTGTTGTCCATCTCGGCGTCCATACTTTCTTTGAACAAATCCTTCCATAGCCTCGAGTTCACATTATGTTCATTCCCTTGTACGGGTTCGGATTGGGCCTTCATGGTTGGGTGATATTCCGGGACTGATGGTATGAAGCGGACCCGCTGTATGGGGGTGGGTTGCTGCTGCTGCTCGGCCAGGAGTGGACTCGGCGGATGGTGTAGGGGTATATGACGTTGCGGTGATTCCTCGCCGGGTAACAGGTGGGTCGTCAGCCGACGATCTTCGGGGGTATGGGCTTTTAAATCTACGAACAGGTAGCCGTACGGACGACTTGTCGCCCCTTGAAACGCCTGCATGAAATGGTCGATGTTCTGAGGATAAATTCGACTACCAAACACACGGATTTGTAGTTTCGTAGGCGGGCTGCCTACTGACATATAACACATAAATGGCTATAACACCAAATAACACGTGTCGGAGCTGGGGTTGCCACACCTGCATCTAAGAACTTCATCACCCAGGACGTCTTTCCACATGCCGTAGGGCCGCTCACCGTCATCGTATAGGGATGCTCTACTGCTCTTGTTGGACCTATAACGTGACTCGGCTGTGTCTCTTGGTTGTGTTTGCGTTGAATGTGCCTGAGCACACTATCGCGACGAGAGAAGGTTCTCGACAGAACGTACACGTACACGACATGTTCATCAGTCGACCAATACATATGGACTAATGATGGACACATGTTCATTCCCATATTTACAGACACTACCACCACCACACACACCGTCAACGCCCGGTGGTGGTGGTATCCCCCGTGTGGCAGAGCCCTTGGATCAGAGCTCTCGGAGCTCAAAGCTTGTGGAGCTCAGAGCTCGGAAATGACGTCATCGCAGGCATGCGCGTGTACCTGTGCTGCACCCGCACCCCTGGTGAACCCTATTCCCTACGGGCTATAGGGTACAGGACAGGTACACGCGCATGCCTGCGATGACGTCATTTCCGAGCTCTGAGCTCCACAAGCTTTGAGCTTCGAGAGCTCCGATCCAAGAGCTCTGCCACACGGGGGCTACCACCACCACCGGGCGTTGACGCCCGTCAACACCCGGTGGTGGCGTTGGTGGTGGTGGTGGTGGTGGTGGTGTTGGTGGTGGTGTGTGTGGTGGTGGTAGTGTCTGTAAATATAGGAATGAACATGTGTCCATCATCAGTCCATATGTATTGGTCGACTGATGAACATGTCGTGTACGAGTACGTTCTGTCAGAGAACCTTCTCTCGTCGCGATAGTATGCTCAGGCACATTCAACGCAAACACAACCAAGAGACACAGCCGAGTCACGCTATAGGTCCAACAAGAGCAGTAGAGCATCCCTATACGATGACGGTGAGCGGCCCTACGGCATGTGGAAAGACGTCCTGGGTGATGAAGTTCTTAGAGGTAGGTGTGACAACCCCTGCTCCGACACGTGTTATTTGGTGTTATAGCCAATGGCAGCCCGCCTACGAAACTACAAGGTTACGGAATGTGAGCTTCGTCCCAGGGATTCCCCACGACATAAACGAACCGTATTACTTTGACCCCGAGCAGACCAACGTGGTAGTGCTAGATGATCTGATGAGTGCGGCCAAGGACAATTCACACGTCGCCGACTTGTTTACTAAAGGATCCCATCATCGGAATCTGTCCGTCATCTATTTGACCCAGAATCTCTTTCCTCAAGGGAAGGCGTCCAGAGATATTGCCTTGAACTGCCAATACTTTGTGTTGTTCTCCAATCCCATTGACAGAGCACAAATCCGTGTGTTTGGTAGTCGAATTTATCCTCAGAACATCGACCATTTCATGCAGGCGTTTCAAGGGGCGACAAGTCGTCCGTACGGCTACCTGTTCGTAGATTTAAAAGCCCATACCCCCGAAGATCGTCGGCTGACGACCCACCTGTTACCCGGCGAGGAATCACCGCAACGTCATATACCCCTACACCATCCGCCGAGTCCACTCCTGGCAGCGCAGCAGCAGCAACTCACCCCCATACAGCGGGTCCGCTTCATACCATCAGTCCCGGAATATCACCCAACCGTGAAGGCCCAACCCGAACCCGTACAAGGGAATGAACATAATGTGAACTCGAGGCTATGGAAGGATTTGTTCAAAGAAAGTATGGACGCCGAAATGGGCGAGACGTTGAGGGCCACAGAAAACAAGTTTCAACACAAAGGATATTCGAAAAAAGAAGCCGCAATTTTAGCCCATAACAGATTGGCACCCAGACTACGACGGGCTTTACGTCAGCAGTATGTCGACCTCGTGACCCATATGAAATTGTTGGACAAGGACCCAGTCCATATGGAAATCGAAAGAACAGCGTCGATGTTGAAAACCTCGGGCATGAACTGGAAAGCGGCGTGTGTCAGAGCAATAGCACAAAAGCAACATTTGTTCGAACGCATCATTAAACGACGTTAAAGCGTTAAGAAAGTGTGTTAAAGTGTTGAGACGAGCGTTAAAGCGTACATATAGGGCGTTAAGGCGTAACAGTGGGCGTTGGCGGGCGTTACTGTCGATGAAAGCAAGTGTATTCTCAAAACACGCACAGTCGACGTTCAACCGTCAACATGGCTTATACTTGTTCTGAGTGTGAACGCACGTTCACCAGACATTACGATATGCTGCGACACCAGAAAAATATACATGGGATTGAAGACGCCGAGGAGTCCGTTGAATCGGATGCTGATACAGAGATCGATGAGAGTGTATCGACTGATACCGAATCCAAGATTGCTGACAGTCTATCTACTGATATGGAGAGCTTGACCTCAGATAGTCAGCCTACATCCCAGGAAAGTGAGGCAGAACCTACCTTCTGGGATCGTATTTTGACAGCAGCTATCAATGCTCACGCTGAAGCGATCGAGGACGCGGGACAGGATAACTTACAACAGGCGTACACCGAATTGCGGCCCCGCATCAGGAAAACAGCCATGGCGATATATGAACAGTATACCTTACTACTGCTTGAAATGAAAGGCGACCCCACGCACAGGTCCATCATGAAGACCAAGCGTCACTTGGAAGAGGATATGGGGTTACCACCCACCGAGGCCCTGGAAAATGCGATTAGAATGCGCAAACAACTGTTTCAGGATATGCTGCCCGACGAATATCCAGGCCTGACCGACGACGATTAGAACAAACGGATGAGAGCGAACAGGGCCGAAGATGGGACTTTCTTAAGGACGGCTTCTGATTGGACAAGTGCAGCCGAGAATACATCTAACGGGCAAGAACGAATATGGCAGGACCAAATGGCGGTCTCTGATTGGACAAGAATTTTCTCGAATTGTAAACATACCCAACGCGGCTCCCCCAGCGTCGGTATGACGTCACCGATGCCGTCACAGATGGAGTGGACATCCTTCAAATCGGGGTCTACACTCCGAGAGCTACAAAATGACACCTCACACGACGCATCCGGAGCAATAGTGGTCCATCTCTACACCAAATACCTGCCTTCCCTTCCCCAAAATGGCCACTTTACTTACTACACCCAACTGCGCATGCGCAGATTGACGCGACTTACAATGAGAAACACGCCATTCTGACTCTACCCCACAAAAGCTTCACTTTGACAACTCCCACAGCCCATTTGGACCACTAGTGGGCCATATCGGCCCCAAAATGTCTATTTCCATACTATGACCTGCCTGCGCATGCGCAGAATGACGATATTCCTACCCCAAATCCACCCAGTCGGATGCTCCCTCTCGTGTGCTTCACATTGATACCTCACTTGACCCCATCGGACCAATAGTGGCCCGCCTAAACCCCAAAACGTCTATTTCCATTCCCTTTTCCCACAATTCCCTGTCTGCGCATGCGCAGAATGTTGACAACGGCTGAGGCACTAGTCCAGGCGGATGCCCCCTCACCTATGCTTCACATTGATACCTCATACGACTCCATCGGCCCATTAGGAGGCCACAATGACCCAAAAACGTCTATTTCCATACCCTTTGTCCAGCGCGCATGCACAGAATGACGCTATTTCAACCCCACACCCACCCCGTCGGATGCCCCTTCACGACTGCTTCACATTGATACCTCATACGACCCAATCGGACCATACAAACCCCATACAGGCATTTTCCCGTATAGATTTAATACGCAAATGTTCGAATCAGGGAAGATAACCCGGCATTTGCCAAAATCACAAAAGGGCATCCAAAGTTACCTCCCTTCTGCGGGGAGCTCTCTTGAGCTGGTGGCGCCCCCTGTCGGACGCTTCGCGGGAATCAAGAGTTACCTCCCTGGAAAATGTGACCTTTTTGCGGTGACTACACTACTAGCGTGAAGTGGCTGAAGGCAGGAGCGATCGACATGACAGGAGGAGACAACCCATGGTGGAGTTTATGTGATTATATTTCATTGGTTGATTAACGCGGGGTCCGTGTTATTTTTGTTTGGCTAAATCTCATTGGTCGATTAACACGGGGTCCGTGTTATTAAAACTTAGCGGAAAAAAAAAACATGTCAAAGAAATATTTTTTCCCCTAATTTTTGTTCTGGTTAGAAAAAAAGTAGAAAAAAAATGTTTGCCCAAGATTTTTTAAGGGATTTTGCTGAGAACTTAATATCATACGAAAATGTACTTCAAACGTAATTTATATCAATGTTAATAATTTTCATTTTATGGCCAGTTTGTTTTGAATTCAACGGATGCATACAGCTGTTTTCATAATCATAATGGGCCTTATATATTTTCTTTCAAATTGAAATGATCAACATGAATATTTCAACGTTGTCATGACTTTAAGTCGGAGTCATGAATGGAATGACATATGGCATACACTGAACGTATGTATAGCCTTCGAAAGGAACACGTGTTACCAATACATGTAGAATGATTATACCGCATTTTATTCTGGTTCTATATCGTTGAGATGCGTATAATGTAAATACTTCTTTTGGCGAATGTAAGGCAACAAAATCTTGGTAACTTATACGGGTTGAAGAATGTATCACCAACAAAGTCATATGCGAAATTGACTGCAACTGAATATCTCCTTGTTAGAGAACAATGTATGAATACGTCTGAGTTAAGAAAATATGAAAGAAAATATCCGTAGTTCTCATAACAGTTGAATGATATTCAGACGACAATGTATCCCGTCTTCAACTCCTTTTATGCTCATATCAAACTCCGCTGACTATGGTACCGGTGTTCCAGGATTCAACGCCTTTTCTCAATATCAGAATGATATCCTCCTCCTCCTCAGTACCGTACAGAATTCCATTATTGGATGAGTAGATTTATGAAGTAAAACGAGTTGGCAAACCTATGGCAAATCTAACAGTCTAAAATACACAACAATACAGAATACTTAAACGGTCTAAAGAACCAAAATGACAGACAAAATGCGAGTAAGACTTATAAACATAATCAGATGGAAATTGAGCAGCAGAAAACTTAACAATAGTGGTATATAACCGTGAAATCTCTTAGAAATTTTGCGATAAATGGAAATACGAAGTGAAATGCCGATGGTGGATGCTGTCCCGGATGTGACGGTAAAGGTCACTCCGGGTCAAAGGCCAAAGCGCACTTCCTGGTCAAAGGTTATTTCCGGGTCACCTGACTTCCGGTGTTCATCTGCGCATGCGCAGTCGGGGAATAGTAGAAAGAAGGCCTTTGAATGGTCACTTTGGGGTAGAGGAGGGCCCATAATGGGCCTATTGGGTTGGGGAGGGTATTGAAACGTTCATCGAGACCGATCAGAGCATTGGTGGTTACATCACGTGACTGGCTGGGGTAGACGCAAAATTAAGATTTTCCCGGAAAACAAAGACAGAAAAAGGACTGAACATACCGTCAACTGGATTGTGGTGGATCCATATTGGGCCTACGGGATAGGGGAGGGTTCTTGTTTGTAGAGGATGCTTCGGGTAGTTTGGATGGGCAGTGGCGTAATGCTGCTCATGTGGAGTCGAGGAATAGTACCGGTAGCGAACGTGGGCATTTTGGGGGGAGTGTGGGTGTGATTGAGGGGTTATATATATCTCATCGGAATATGGCGTGTAGGGTCTCATATTGAAGCTCTTGTGGTGCAGACTACGACTGGTATGGATTTTGTTGGAAGTCGGGTTATGCTACGCATGCGCAGTTGAGCAGTAGTACGAAAGTTTTTAAGCAATGTGGGGACCATCATTTGTCCAACTGGACCATATGAGGTATCCCATTGAAGCTTTCGTGGGGCAAGCGTAAGAATGGCGCTGTTTGGAGAGGAAGTGATGTCAATCTGCGCGGCATGCGCATTTGGGCAGTAATATCGAAGAGGGCATGTTAGGGGCGGACACGGAAGTCTGTGATGACCTGGACCTCGTTGAAGGTTACTAATGCCCCGAGGACTTCTTTCTCTGTCACGTAGGTATTCAGGCATGTGTGATGTCGTTGACTCGTTGTTGTCAACGTCGTTGTCGTTGCAGGTAGCATCAGTACAGCGCCTTGATGAGTTGAATACAGTTTCTCCTTTCCGGAATAAGATTTCCGGAAAGATTTTCGGATTTGCCACACCATTATTTAAAGCCGGCAAATACATCACCGTGGATGTGGAGGCGCGTCACCGTATCAGTTTCACGCCGGATTAGTGCGTCGATGTCATCGAATTTATCTACCAGCTTGTTTCAGGCGATAGCGGAGAGTTCAGGTATTTCCCCATTTTCATTTTCCAGGATGATGGAGTAGTCATGCGCGAGTAGTGTTAGGTTCGTATGAATGGTCCATCTTTCTGTTCGACCTTCAGGTGGTTAATAAGAGTCACTGAGTTGACCAGCATCGGCGGCTCTCATGGAATGATGTGCGGTCTCAGCTCGGTGTGCAGTATCTCTCTCCTGTCGACTCCCAGGTGGATACGAAGGTGTGGGTGGATCGGCGGTAAAAATGAAGTCATCGCTCTTGTCTGGTACGTAGTCTCCGATATTGTCGTAGTCTATGGTACCCACACCACTCGCCTTGCTTTTGGGGGTGTGCCTCTGTCGTTATTAAGTTCAGAATCATTATCTTTGATTATGAAGACCGCGATATCATCATGATGATCTGGCGATGACGTCGCTATACCGACGATGTACGTATAGTAGTAGTATAGCATAGTAGTCGTAGTGGTATAGTATAGTATAGCATAGTAGTAGTACCATAGCATAGTATAGCATAGTATAGTAGTAGTAATAATACTGCTCCAGTGTGGGCACGCTAATCATAACCCCAAAGGAACTTCCTCACATGTGTGTGTAAAATTAATGTGCTGTAGGCTATAGGGTCCAGGCGGCAACATATAATAGACAGTTACATACTGACGTCATTGGTCGTTGGACTCCACATAGCTTTCTCTCTTCTGGCGCTTTTTTAGCAAACTGACTACCAAACCAAGTCAGGCTAGTCACACCAGCCAGCTTACTCACCGAGATGAATAATATTACTACTGATGGAGCCCTACTTGTCGATATAGGCCCAAAAGTTCATGGTGATATCGCGGTGTTCATATTCAACGATAATGAATCTGGACTCAATAACGACAGAGGCACACCTTCACAGCAAGGCGAGAGTCGTGGGGACTATATCTTCAACATTATAAGTTCCAGAGCGATGAATTTAGTTTTACCTCTGATCCGCCCACGCCTTCATATCCACCTGAGAATCGACAGGGGAGTGATACTGCACACCGAGCCGAGGCCGCATATCAAGCCATGAGAGACGCCATGCTCGTCCACTCAATGACACTTATTATCCACCTGAAGGTCGACCCGCAACACGATACGATCCTAACACTGCATACCTATGACCATTCCACCATCCTAAAAAAATGAAAAGGGGGAAAATACCTGGAACTCCGCTATCGCCAGGAACAAACTGGTGGATAAATTCGATGACATCGACGCACTCATCCGGCGTGGGACTGCTACGGAGACGTGCCTCCACATCCAAGGTGATGTATTTTCCAGCTTTAAACAATGGTGCGACACTGTATTGGTGTATTTGAGAATCTGCCAAATTATTCCAGAAAGGAGGCGCTGTATCCAACTCATCAAGGCGCTGTATTGCTGCCATATCTGCATGGGAGAGACTCCAAAATATTGCCCACCAGGTTCTGATGTATTAGAGCACCAACTCACCGTGTATCTCAATACGGCCTACCTTCAGACATACCTGATATACCTCCGATCGGCTTTGAGCAGCGTACGACTCCGGCGTTGTCCAGGTTATCGACAGAATAGCTCGAGTCAACGACATCACACATGCCTGGATACCTACGTGACAGAGACACAAGTCATCGAGACGTTAGCAACCATGAACGAGGTCCAGGTCATCACAGACTTCCGTGTTCGTCTGCAGTCCGGAATCCCACCACTAGGTGTCGTTGTTTTTTTATCGAGGGGTGACGGGAAAGAGGTCCCAAGGCCCCAAGCAGCTTTGAGGCGTAAATTACAAGCCTGGACCCCCGCCCTGGATATGATAGATTAATTTCCCACTCACTGCTAGGTACGATGGACAAGAGCAGTCGGCCATTGGTACGGACGCCTTCGGATTGAAAAATACAAGAGCACACGACAGTTGTAAAACACACCCATAGCGGCGAGCCAAGCGCCTGCGTTTTGTAATGGAGGGGATAATAAATTGATTGACCTGTAATCCTTGTTACTGTTGTTCTCTTATTGGACTAGCCAATCAGAGTAGGGCTTAACACGGACCAAACCCGTAGAGCTACCTCTGTGTGTGTGTGTATGTGTGTGTGTGTGTGTGTGTGTGTGTTTTCTTACTCACACCAGCGTTACGGCCTCACTGTGTGAAGACGGGTGTTGGGTGCGTGAAAGCAGGTTACGGCCTCACTGTGTGAAGACGGGTGTTGGGTGCGTGAAAGCAGGTGTTGATGGCGTTATAACGGTGAGTTCCATAATCTCCCCTCAAATGGATTCAAACCCTCACAAATAGGCCTTAATTGGTTACATTGTGTATGAGTATAGCTTCCCCACTCCTAGGACAATGGCTGTCGACAAAAGTTGCCTCCCTTGTCGTTCCATCAGGACCTTCAATATGACCTCATATATGCCATTACTCGTACGTATATGACCGCCGGTCCCTGCAGCGGCCATTTACGCGACTTCATGGTGCACTCCAAGGTCGACATGAACACTGGGTTAGCGCACTGAGGTGCAGGTGCCCGCTTAGTCCCACGTGCACATGGACTTCGGACGTCACAATGACATCACTCTCAAAGGGAGGTAACTCTTCCATGCTATCCTCATGCCCAACATAACACCAGTATGCCGGAGTTCAGGTATTCAGGGCAGACATACACTCCAGGGTCCACTCATGGGTTAGTGCATAGGGGTGTAGGCATGTCTCAAGGGCACACCCAAGCGACGCTGCACTTTGTCTACTACTGATTACGTCACTACTGACGTCACAGATGACGTGGACATCCTTCAAGTCCTACTGTACACCACGAGAGTTTCAATGCGAGACCCTGCACACTATATTTAGACCAAGAATATCGCTCTAAAAGTTCAACACGCATCTTTGCACCCCAAATTGCCTGCTTTTCCTACTACTCTTCGACTACGCTGGCGCGCCATGCCGTGACTTCCCGTCCAAAGTACCTCGAGCATCGAAATACACAGCAAACACTTCAAGACGAGACCCTGCATACCATATTTGGACCAGGGATGGCCTGCCTCGACCCCAAACTCTCACCCAAAATACCCGCTTTCTATACTACTACCAGACGTGAGCAGACGGATTAGGGCCACGGGTGATTCACCTCCCACCCCAAACATCACCCTGCGGACTTCAGAAACTGCCATCTTTCTATACTATACCCCAACTGCGGAAGACGGATAAAGCGACTTCCAATAAACGCCAGTCTGACTGTACTACACGAAAACTTCAATATGACACTCCATACGCCCCAGTTAGACCACGGATGATCTTTATATCGCCCAAACACGTCCCTGTCCACCCCTAAAATGCCGTCTTTCGCTACAACTGTCCAATTGCGCATGTGCAAATTGACAGCACTTTCTGGACAAACCACGCCAGTCTGACTCGGACCACGGATGATTCACCTCCCACCTCAAACACATCCGCATATGCGAAACTGCCATCTTTCTATACTACATCCCAACTGCGGATGCGCAGATTGCCGCGACTGCCAATACAAAAAAACTCTTCACGAAAGCTTCAATAGGATACCCCACACGGTGCATTTGGACCTATGATAGTCCCCAGATTGTCCAAAAACTTCCACGCCCACCCACGATTTCGTACTACCGCTCAACTGCGCATGCGTAGCATAACCCAACTTTCAATAAAATCCATACCAGTCAAGAGCTTCAAGCTGACACCCCATGCGCCATATATGGACGAGATATAACCCCTCAATCACTCAAACACACCCACAAGCAACCCAAAATGCTACTCCTCGACTGCACATGCGCAGCATGACATCACTGCTCATCCAAACCACCCCAAGCGTCTTCTATACGCCAGAACCTTCAAGATGGCACCCTCCCCGATCCGTAGGCTCAATATGGACCCACCACAATCCAGTAGATGGCCTGTCCAGTCCGTATTTTCGTCTTTTTCCGGGTAAATCCTAATTTTACATCCACCTCAACCTGTAACGTGACCTAACTACTCATCCTCTGATCGACCTCGACGAGCGCTTCAAGTTGATACCCTCCCCAACCCCATAGGCCCACTATCTTTCGACCCCAAAATGGCCATTCAAAGGCCGGTTTTCTACTATTTCCCGACAGCGCATGCGCAAATGGACACCGGAAGTCACGTCACCCGGAAATGACCTTTGAGCCAGAAGTGATATTTGACCTTCAAACCGGATGTAACCTACGAACCGGATGTGACCTTTGACCCGGGTGTAACCTTTGCCCCGAATGTGACGTCATCCACCTTGCGCATTTCCTTCCACCGCAAAAATCCTAAGAGATTTCACGGCTATATAGTACTGACAATAAGTCAAAATGAAGGACTTTCACTGTGATTCCGTCAAGAACATTTCCAAATATTATTTCTGCAATATTTCGGAGGATATTACACTTTATTTGAAACTTGACAGCAGTAACTAAGCGATAAAACGATAACGATCGCTTCAAAACCTTGATTCTGTCTCAGTGGAATTCCTTTCGGTAAATCCTGGGCGAATACCTAATTAGGACATAATATTTCCTAATTAGGAGAAAATTATCTCCTAATTAGGACTTATTATCTCCTAATTAGGAGATAATTATCTCCTAATTAGGAGATAATTATCTCCTAATTAGGAGATAATGATAATTATCTCCTAATTAGGACATATTATCTCCTAATTAGGACTTAATATCTCCTAATTAGGAGATAATTATCTTCTAATTAGGTGATAATTATCTCCTAATTAGGACATATTATCTCCTAATTAGGACTTAATATCTCCTAATTAGGAGAAAATTACCTCCTAATTAGGACTTATTATCTCCTAATTAGGACTTATTATCTTCTAATTAGGAGATAATTATCTCCTAATTAGGTGATAATTATCTCCTAATTAGGACATATTATCTCCTAATTAGGACATATTATCTCCTAATTAGGACTTAATATCTCCTAATTAGGAGATAATTATCTCCTAATTAGGTGATAATTATCTCCTAATTAGGACTTATTATCTCCTAATTAGGACTTAATATCTCCTAATTAGGAGAAAATTATCTCCTAATTAGGAGATAGTTATCTATGGGCTATAGGATACAAGGTGCACCAAAGGTGTGTGTGCGCATGCGTACGATGACGTCACTTCCGAGCTCCGAGAGCTCCAAGCTCAGGCTCCGGAGCTCCGGGAGTGAGGCATGCCCAACGCTCGTCTTAAGGCAGTGATGCCCTAAACGCAGTGACGCTCTAACGCTAGTGGGTGAGTGAGCGAATGAGTGAGTGAATGCGCGGGCTTCGAGATCCCGACTGCCCCATCCACGAGCTGAATGGCGACCCCACGCACAGGTCCATCATGAAGACCAAGCGTCACTTGGAAGAGTATATGGGGTTACCACCCACCAAGGCTCTGGAAAATGCAATCAGAATGCGCAAACAGCTGTTTCAGGGCATGCTGACTGAACGGTATCCTGGCCTGCCGGCAATGCTTAGGTCACACCGAAAGAAGATTGAAGGAAGGCTTCTGATTGGACAAGAGCCTACTTGAAGTATAAACATACCCAACGCGGCTCACCCAGGATGGGTATGATGTACTGGAGGGGAAAATAAAATGATTGACCTGTCACCCTTGTTGTTTTCTCAACGGTATCATGGTATTATGACGCAAGGGAATCGACCACCAGCGTATTAAAATCTCGCTGACAAGGGACTACTTTCTGTGCGCGGAGGCTTCTCCACGGACATGACCGCATCACCGTCGGACATGACCGTATCACCCCGGAGGAATACATCCTCAGACGTCAATTGTGGTCACGTGACCGGAAGTGGCCTTTGCCGGAACTATAGCGACCTTGACCGTTCCATTGGGGTAAGCCATTCTTTGCATAACAACCTATCGCATGCTGATAGAAAAATACGAACGTAGCGTGCAAGATCTATGGCGCTACGTTTCGTAACTTGTGTCTAATACCGCTTAACCCGGGGCTAGGGGCCGTATGAACCCATGTACTTCAAGATCCTCATGGTATTCATATGAACAGTCACAATCAAAGCGTGACTGAGATACATCATTCTTTAGATGACGACTTTACAATGAATATTATGGATTAAGAATACTGATCAGCGATACGGATTTGATATTTTTGGAACATCATGATGTCTTGCCGGCATCATTGAAAACTGTTGACCGCTTCTCTCTTACAGGAAACAAGCCTATGGTTATGTATACTATGATTGTCTTTTTGAATTTGGTGCTAATACTGTTATTGGAATATGGAATAGGTCTTTGGATTATGGACGCGGATATTCTCTAATGGACGACGGCTGGATTATGAATGACGGACTAGACGCTTGTAATTGCACCCCTCCCGACTAAAAGTGGTTTGGTCAAAGGTCAAGTTGAGGGTTACGGTGCTTTGCATACTACTCACGATATAGCTGATAAATGGGGCAACAACCGATCACAATTATCTCCTAATTAAGAGATAATTATCTCCTAATTAGGAGATATTAAGTCCTAATTAGGAGATATGTCCTAATTAGGAGATAATTATCACCTAATTAGGAGATAATTATCACCTAATTATCTCCTAATTAGGAGATCATAAGTCCTAATTAGGAGATAAGTCCTAATTAGGAGATATTAAGTCCTAATTAGGAGATAATATGTCCTAATTAGGAGATAATTATCACCTAATTAGGACATATTATCTCCTAATTAGGAATAATTATCTCCTAATTAGGAGATAATTATCTCCTAATTAGGTTATCTCCTAATTAGGACTTATTATCTTAATATCTCCTAATTAGGAGATAATTATCTCCTAATTAGGACATATTATCTCCTAATTAGGAGAAAATTATCTCCTAATTAGGAGATAATTGTGATCGGTTGTTGCCCCATTTATCAGCTATATCGTGAGTAGTATGCAAAGCACCGTAATCCCGGCTCAACTTGACCTTTGACCAAACCACTTTTAGTCGAGAGGGGTGCAATTACAAGCGTCTAGTCCGTCATTCATAATCCAGCCGTCGTCCATTAGAGAATATCCGCGTCCATAATCCAAAGACCTGTTCCATATTCCATATAACAGTATTAGCACCAAATTCAAAAAGACAATCATTGTATACATAAACATAGGCTTGTTTCCTGCAAGAGAGAAGCGGTCAACAGTTTCAATGATGCCGGCAAGACATCATGATGTTCCAAAAATATCAAATCCGTATCGCTGATCAGTATTCTTAATCCATAATATTCGTCGTAAAGTTGTCATCTAAAGAATGATGTATCTCAGTCACGCTTTGATTGTGACTGTTCATATGAGTACCATGAGGATCTTGAAGTACATTGGTTCATACGGCCCCTAGCCCCGGGTTAAGCGGTATTAGACACAAGTTACGAAACGTAGCGCCATAGATCTTGCACGCTACGTTCGTATTTTTCTATCAGCATGCGATAGGTTGTTATGTAAAGAATGGTTTACCCCAATGGAACGGTCAAGGCCGCTATAGTTCCGGCAAAGGCCACTTCCGGTCACGTGACCACAAGTGACGTCTGAGGATGTATTCCTCCGGGGTGATACGGTCATGTTCGACGGTGATGCGGTCATGTCCGTGGAGAAGCCTCCGCGCACAGAAAGTAGTCCCTTGTCAACGAGATTTTAATACGCTGGTGGTCGATTCCCTTGCGTCATAATACCATGATACCGATGAGAAAACAACAAGGATGACAGGTCAATCATTTTATTTTCCCCTCCAGTACATCATATCCATCCTGGGTGAGCCGCGTTGGGTATGTTTACACTTCAAGTAGGCTCTTGTCCAATCAGAAGCCTTCCTTCAATCTTCTTTCGGTGTGACCTAAGCATTGCCGGGCAGGCCAGGATACCGTTCAGTCAGCATGTCCTGAAACAGTTGTTTGCGCATTCTGATTGCATTTTCCAGAGCCTCGGTGGGTGTTAACCCCATATACTCTTCCAAGTGACGCTTGGTCTTCATGATGGACCTGTGCGTGGGGTCGCCATTCAGCTCGTGGATGGGGCAGTCGGGAGCTCGTAGCCCGCGCATTCACTCACTCGCTCACTCACTCCCTAGCGTTAGAGCGTCACTGTGTTTAGGGCATCACTGCCTTAAGACGAGCGTTGGGCATGCCTGACTCCCGGAGCTCCGGAGCCTGAGCTTGGAGCTCTCGGAACTCGGAAGTGACGTCATCGTACGCATGCGCACACACACCTGTGGTGCACCTTGTATCCTATAGCCCATAGATAATTATCTCCTAATTAGGAGATAATTTTCTCCTAATTAGGAGATATTAAGTCCTAATTAGGAGATAATAAGTCCTAATTAGGAGATAATTATCACCTAATTAGGAGATAATAAGTCCTAATTAGGAGATATTAAGTCCTAATTAGGAGATATTAAGTCCTAATTAGGAGATAATAAGTCCTAATTAGGAGATAATTATCACCTAATTAGGAGATCCTAATTAGGAGATAATTTTCTCCTAATTAGGAGATAATAAGTCCTAATTAGGAGATAAATCTCGGATTTTTTTTTTTCACACTGGCACTAATACGCTTCCGTATAAAATAGCCCATGTACTAGAAGGGATTTAACTCAGTAGGGGCCTATTTGGGATACACCGGGAGGATGGGATTTTTATTATTCATTTTTCAATGTATTTTCAGGTCACGGAAATAAAAATAAAATCGGAAATACACTCCATTTCCAATTCAAATTGATAAAGCAAAGATATACGTTTCCCTGTGATTGGAACAATGTATTTGGCTTTGCTGATATCGCCATTGTCAACTGATTATTTATTGGTGGTGGATCTCAGAATAAACTTACTTCCCTTGATGCAGGTTTCGCGGACTAATATGACGTCACTAGCAAACCAAAACATTGGGGACCAAGTGCCCCTTAGCTGTCAAAACACCACGTAACGGATTTTCTGATTGGATATTTTCTGACAGCTGTAAGAGAATGGGTGTTGGCACTTCCGAGAGAAAAACGGCCAGTTAATGATAAAACCAGAAAATAAGTTAGACACCAGAGATAATAACTGGATGCACATGTCTACGGAGAAGGTTTAATTTGGGCACGCCAGTTGCTGTGTCTTGTGATATTAGCATGGACAGTTCTATGATACCCTGCGTACACAGTTTGGCTCTTGTCCAATCAGCTGCTGGCTTTCAAAGCAGTTCGGCAAACGATTGGTGTTATTATTTTCATTTCGACTATGGTGAAAGGCAGAAGAAGAAAGACCAGAGAGTGTCTATTATAAATGGTTAAATATGATGAACAATCATCATAATAACGTTGGTAATCATCACACTAAAAGTAGATCGGAGGTGAGTACAATGAAAATCGCTGCTTTATTTGCCGATCCGTCATTTTGGTGACTGTTTTATTTGAGATGCTCTCTCAGCTGGTTGTCATAAAACACCATTTGACCAGCATGCACCTGATCCAATGATTTGTATTTTGAAAGAACGACATTATTTTGAACGTTTCAACAACACAATGGTTCTTGATTTCAGATTGTGAGTACAAAAGCTACTCATTGCTTGACTCCATGCTTGTGCCACCCATGTGCGGATTGAAGACTCGATTTGTCATTCACAGAATTTATTCGCAACAGAATCTTAAGGTGTGAAGTGGGTTGAGTGGGGGGGGGGGGTCCATATAATACAAGATACAGGGGACATAAGCCACATATTTTAAAATATAGCGCTTGTAAACATCACAAATGAAATGAGAAATGTAACGTGGAATTAAAATAAAACATTGAGTTGATGGGCCGCGAAATCTGTCTAGGAAGCGGCCCTTAAACTGATGTTTCAATCAAAAACATAAGCCAGATCTAACGCCAGCTTCACAGTCAATCTTTCTTCAGTGATAAAAGTATGTCATATATAAATCCTTCCCAAACTGACTCATGTATAACCAGAAGTCCATAAAATCAGAAGTCCCCAGCGATCACAGACTAGGTAGACTGCAATGGCCATCACTGTCAGCCTTCCGACAATGTTATGCTTCATGTGACGTAAGATAGAAAATCTGCCATTACAATCTCCAAAATTTCCACTTTGCGCCGATCTGTTTGCAGTCATTATTAGTCGCCAATTGTCGGCAGCTGAATTACCTAAATTTGAACTGAGGAATCATGGGAATTATCTGGCGCACACAATCTGGCCGTATGATACGATACGGTGACCCAGAAAACCGGTAGGGCTGACATCAGGTTCAACATTTATATCGTTTGATCCAAACTTTTGCCCAACGTAGGTCTACCTGTACTTCCGACTCCCGTTGTCTTTTTTACACATTAGTTTGATATCGTAAATGGGCAATAAATCGTTTATTGAATTACAAGCGAGTATGATCGTAGTACATCAGTTCTGGGGACCCAGGTCGAAAATACCTATAAACTTTGGGAGATAATACGGGAAATTCAGTTATTTGCTTCACATCTAACCTGATGGCCCCTAACGGGTGGGCATGATATTACTATATACAGGGGTCGAAAATTACGCTCGCCATGTTGCCAACGGCGAATAGAAATGAGAACTTGGCGAATAAAAATTCCCTCTAGTCGCATATATGGCGACAAGAAAATTTTAGTTGTTGCCGAACTGTCGAATAAATTGTTGTCCTCCAGTATCGTTTATCGCCACCTGCTCAGTGCTACGTGTCTGTCTAGAGTGTACTCAGCCCATTCAAATTATTGTGTTTCTTCCGATAAATTTTCTCCGAAATATCGACAAAAACGTCTCGGAAAAAAATCCTGGCACAGACAGTAATGTTTAGCACACAGTTTACACCAAATGTCCGTCACCTGTATTTGCTCCGATTGTCCCACCCGTATTCCATTTCAGAAAGGTTTTTAACTGCACAGTAGGTTGGTCTGACATGATGAGTTGATCTTAGATCGTTCCGAAACAAGGAATTTCCCAACTATAAATCATGCAGTTCAAGAGAATAAATTCCCGCCATTACACACGTGGCTGAGTCTATTTTGAGTGGGATAAAGTGATTGGCTGATATAGGCAATATTGCCAACATAACCCGCATTTTAACCAATAAGAAACGACGATGGAAGGCCAGTACAACAGTGGCGTGTTCACTCATTGGTCGATGGCATTCCATTCAGCTGATAACATTGAACAACAACACGTATCAATTGACGGTTGCAAGAATAAACTAAAAGATGTTACAAAATCTGTCAATTTTAGGGGCGCGAAAGAAAGCGCTCCTCAATCTTGTTTTACTGGCGCGAAGGGGCGCGAGCCGTTATATTAGAAGCACTGCATGCTCTGAATATTTGCAGTCATTTATTCAGTGTTCCCGGTATCATACATTCCCCAGACTCCTACGGATGATTGCGTGATCACTAAATAGCTCAACCTTCGGCGAGTGAAAAAATTATCTCCTCGCCAACTTGGCGAATAATTTATGTCTGGTAGCCAAATGGCTAAGGCAAAAAAATTCAAATTTCGACCACTGCTAGATATATCTTCTTTTATTAGAGCATTTCCACAAAGTGGATGCTCTTATGTTTTCATGAGAAATGGCTCCGGATCCGCCGCCGCCGCCGCCGCGACTTCAAACGTGAATATCTCTGAAACCGTTAAATATTTTCGGGTCAAACTTTGTGTGCTATTATAACAGAGCCATAAGACATGTACATGTAAAATAACTATAATAGAGCCATAAGACATGTACATGTAAAATGAACATGTACCTCAATTATATTCCATTATTATTTAATGTTTGTTTATTGTGAATTTGTATTATAAGTATGGAGTTATTAGTTACTGATAAATGTATACACTCAATATTATGTAACACATGTTATAACTAGGATTTAATGCTATGAGTTTACTTTTGTAATAAGATTTTATGATAACAGTTCTATTAGTTCATAGCTCTTGAAAGTTGACATTTAATTAGTGTTGTTAGACCATTTCTGACCAGCTGGTGCAAAGACAGGAGCCAGGTGTCAATTGTAGTCAGACTGTCATTTTAGTCTCAGATAATCCTTGTTGTTATTAGGTAAGAGTCCCTACTGTTAATTGAGATGTCATACTGAATGAACAGGATAGCTGGCAGACATGACAGGACGTTAGGATTACTTGAACAATTGTTGAAAGTGTGTTATGATTGTTAAGAATGTCTACCTGTGGATTTCACTAAAACTATAATGTATATAAATATGTATGCAGTAGGAAACCAAGTCAGTTCGCTTTTAGAATTCATCTTGACATGCGACCTTGCAGCGCCAAGGCAGTTCGTGTATATAAGTTATATAGGTAACACTTGTAAATGTAGGTTGCTATATGTACTAACATATAGTTTCTGTAATAACTGGAAGTGCTGTATAATTGTGTATATTAGAATTAATATTACGTCAAGGTTAGATAATTGGATTAGGGTAAATAAAGCTAGGTTGTGTTATATTTAACATGGACTACGACTTACTTATTAATGTGATAACCAGTGAGCCAACTAGGTTATACTATCTCCTTAGGCCTAGGAAATTTGTCTGGTTGTGTTTGATAGCCGCTGCTCACCACTAGGTGGCGTTATAGTCAGAGCATAGGTGAACCTTTCTGTGACGATTTCGTCTGAACAGCTTGCCCGATTTCTTTGAAATTTTATTACAATGGTCTTGAAGGATAGGCAATGTGCTGAAAAGGTTTTGGTGTAGCTGGCATAATTTTTAAGGCAAGTTTTTTGCGTCTTTTTCGTGAAATGAAAATTTACCAATTCGCTTGGAGAAATATTTAAAAACTGTTCTATTCTAGGCTGCCAAGCATAAATATAGGATTGCTGACATGATAATTCCCTTTCGGTGGGAACCAAATTGCCATTCAAATGAAATATCTCAATTATCTGACTTAACATCAAAACCTTCTTAACCATTATCATGATTAATTTTTTTTTTCATTGAACTCTTATGTGCCTTCTCCCTAGGGCATTAGATTTCACCTGCTTGTTTTTCATGGTATTTGGTCATCACTAGGTGGCGATTTAGACTTGAATTCAGGTAAACATGTATAACATGATATCTTCTAAACAACTTGTTTGATTTCCATGAAATTTGAATATAATGATCTTGCAAGACAGGCAAAGGACTGACAAGATTCTGGTGATGTTGGCGAAAACATGAAGGCACGTTTTTGCGTCTCAAAATGAGATTTTTTTCACAAAAATGGAAATTTACTTCTTTGAATCAGGAAAAAGTAATTTTAATTTGCCTAACATGAATATAACATTCCCAATGTTATAATTCACATCCCTTGTAAGCCAAATGGCCATTTTTTTAATACGTGAAATTCTCAGGACTTAGTCCAATACCTACATTCCCCGGCCAGATCTGGGGATTTTGCTTCATCGTGTAGCTTTGTGATATTTGTTCATCATTGGGTAGCACTGCAGACAGTAGACTTATACAGCACAAGTTTATATTGTGATCTTGTTAGACAGACAAAGGATTTAAAAAAATTGACCTCCCATATGGATTTCGTGACCCATCAACATAATGCTTTATTTATATTTCATAATGCATTCTTTTTTTACAATTCATAATTTAATTAACATTATAGTTTAAAAATGGATTGAAAGGACCTTGGTGCTGCTAGCACTGGCATATATGTGGCAGTGGGGGTTTTTACAGCTACACTATCAGCTAGGCCTACATAGTGTATACCTGTACATGTATGTTGTGCATTAAAGTGGTTAATCTGAAGTGGTTGACTTATTGCATAATGCAATAACATAAGGGGCCTAGTGCTTGTGTCAACGAAGTAAACAGAATCAGTGCTTCTCTCTCCAATACTGATAATAATAATCTGATCCTGTTTGAACAGTGGTATGGTTATCCCAATAACACTTGTTTAGTCTCAAGTGACTTTGAAGCCCTTGGCTTCCAGATGTCTGGAGAAGCATTCTGGCCAATTTTCAATGAGTAAAATCACAAATTATCACTTCGTTAATGCTCATTTGTTTTTTTGTTCATCTGAAGATCCCCAGAATTTGCTTGAAACTTGAGGGATGAAATGTCACATACATGTACCATTGCATTTTGACAGCATAGTTATACAACTGTTAACTATTTTTTAGACTGAAAAATTGGAAAGATGTTTGAAGTGGAACTTCTACATTCCTGCTATATGGCACATCTCACCTGGGAAATTTTTGTATATAATTTAAGTAAAATGGTTCTGGTGCATTTTGACAGAATATTTAGACTTCGAAGATAATATGGAATGATGCCTCAAATGGAACTGAATTGTCCATGTCATCTGTGTCTCTATCTGTCTGTCTGTTCATCTTTCTGGTCATCCAGTTGACTAAACCTATTTTTTTTTTTCAAGGTTATATACTTTATATTATGATATAACATGAAATATAGCACAAAGTGGATGCTCTTATGTTTTCATGAGAAATGGCTCCGGATCCGCCGGCGCCGCCACCGCCGCCGCGACTTCAAACGTGAATATCTCTGAAACCGTTAAATATTTCGGGTCAAACTTTGTGTGCTATCTCCTTAGGCCTGGGAAATTTGTCTGGTTGTGTTTTGATAGCCGCTGCTCACCACTAGGTGGCGTTATAGTCAGAGCATAGGTGAACCTTTCTGTGACGATTTCGTCTGAACAGCTTGCCCGATTTCTTTGAAATTTTATTACAATGGTCTTGAAGGATAGGCAATGTGCTGAAAAGGTTTTGGTGTAGCTGGCATAATTTTTAAGGCAAGTTTTTTGCGTCTCAAAAAAAAAAGTTTTTCGTGAAATGAAAATTTACCAATTCGCTTGGAGAAATATTTAAAAACTGTTCTATTCTAGGCTGCCAAGCATAAATATAGGATTGCTGACATGATAATTCCCTTTCGGTGGGAACCAAATTGCCATTCAAATGAAATATCTCAATTATCTGACTTAACATCAAAACCTTCTTAACCATTATCATGATTAATTTTTTTTTTCATTGAACTCTTATGTGCCTTCTCCCTAGGGCATTAGATTTCACCTGCTTGTTTTTCGTGGTATTTGGTCATCACTAGGTGGCGATATAAACTTGAATTCAGGTAAACATGTATAACATGATATCTTCTAAACAACTTGTTTGATTTCCATGAAATTTGAGTATAATGATCTTGCAAGACAGGCAAAGGACTGACAAGATTCTGGTGATGTTGACGAAAACATGAAGGCACGTTTTTGCGTCTCAAAATGAGATTTTTTTCACAAAAATGGAAATTTACTTCTTTGAATCAGGAAAAAGTAATTCTAATTTGCCTAACATGAATATAACATTCCCAATGTTATAATTCACATCCCTTGTAAGCCAAATGGCCATTTTTTTAATACGTGAAATTCTCAGGACTTAGTCCAATACCTACATTCCCCGGCCAGATCTGGGGAGTTTGCTTCATCGTGTAGCTTTGTGATATTTGTTCATCATTGGGTAGCACTGCAGACAGTAGACTTATACAGCACAAGTTTATATTGTGATCTTGTTAGACAAAGGATTTTAAAAAATTGACCTCCCATATGGATTTCGTGACCCATCAACATAATGCTTTATTTATATTTCATAATGCATTCTTTTTTTACAATTCATAATTTAATTAACATTATAGTTTAAAAATGGATTGAAAGGACATTGGTGCTGCTAGCACTGGCATGTGGCAGTGGGGGTTTTTACAGCTACACTATCAGCTAGGCCAACATAGTGTATACCTGTACATGTATGTTGTGCATTAAAGTGGTTAATCTGAAGTGGTTGACTTATTGCATAATGCAATAACATAAGGGGCCTAGTGCTTGTGTCAACAAAGTAAACAGAATCAGTGCTTCTCTCTCCAATACTGATAATAATAATCTGATCCTGTTTGAACAGTGGTATGGTTATCCCAATAACACTTGTTTAGTCTCAAGTGACTTTGAAGCCCTTGGCTTCCAGATGTCTGGAGAAGCATTCTGGCCAATTTTCAATGAGTAAAATCACAAATTATCACTTCGTTAATGCTCATTTGTGTTTTGTTCATCTGAAGATCTCCAGAATTTGCTTGAAACTTGAGGGATGAAATGTCACATACATGTACCATTGCATTTTGACAGCATAGTTATACAACTGTTAACTATTTTTTAGACTGAAAAATTGGAAAGATTTTTGAAGTGGAACTTCTACATTCCTGCTATATGGCACATCTCACCTGGGAAATTTTTGTATATAATTTAAGTAAAATGGTTCTGGTGCATTTTGACAGAATATTTAGACTTCGAAGATAATATGGAATGATGCCTCAAATGGAACTGAATTGTCCATGTCATCTGTGTCTCTATCTGTCTGTCTGTTCATCTTTCTGGTCATACCACATATGCAGATAGTGATGGATCAGAAGCCTTATGAAAATGACTTCACCTGTTTTATTAAGGTTAAATGTAACATTAGCAGTAATTTTTAAAGAAGTTAAGACAGGCTCTCCAAATTCATAATACATGTGCAATTTGTGACTGACTAGAAGCCATCCAGTTGACTAAACCTATTTTTTTTTCAAGGTTATATACTTTATATTATGATATAACATGAAATATAGCTTGGCTTTCTAAATTAATACCACATATCCAACTGATGATGGACCCAGAGTGCATGAATATGTCTGACTTCAAAAACTGTATGTTTTGTCACATACTTTTAGCTGTCAACAAACACTTAAAATCTAACATTCTTATCAACATTGTGGTTGTTCGCGTGTGTTGCAACAGCCTCATGCTTCAACAGTAAATTAAACCATGACATATCGGCTGAACTGGTGAAACATCCACCATTTCCACCAAGTCACTGTGGGTACCATGACACAGTGATAGATCACACAGTCAGTGAAGGTTCCCGATTTATGTTGAATGTCGTTGTTGCCTAAGTACTATTAGCAGCATTGCTTCAATGCATCATAATGTGATGTTTAGCACTGTAATATCACTTGTCTTTATTGCACCATGTAAGCAACCTGTCTGTGTCTTGTGCGCTGTCCTCAGTGTTTTATAGGGTGGATGGAGGGTGTCTGGTTCCATGCTGCCTCAAAGATTTCTTCTTTTAGCAGGAACACAACTGGGCTGGTTGGTTCTTAGTTGGTTCGTCGTGATAAAGCTGAAATATTGTTGAAAGCAACGTTAAATTCTGTTCACTCACTCACTGTAAGCGACCTGTGTGTGTCTTGTGTGCTATCCTCAGAGTTTTATAGGGTGGATGGAGGTTATCTGTTTCCATGCTGCTTCAAAGATGTCGTCGTTAAAGTAACAGGAATGCAATTTCACTTGGCTGGGTGATGCTTAGTTGGTTCGTCGCGATATAGCTGAAATATGGTTGAAAGTGACGTTAAATTCTATCCACTCACTATTAGCAGCATTTTACAACAACAACAGTTCGCGGACTTCCAGTTGTCTCATTTTCATTTGCTGGCATTGTTTCAGATAGAATACAACAGCTTATTTCATACAATCAGGAATGAAAAAAAAGGTTGAAATCTTAATGTTCCAACTTTCGTAGAGAAATGAAAGGGGCAATTTGAAATTTTATTTTTATCCTGATATTCAATTTTCAATGTTGGCGGGTCCGTGAAACACAAAATTAAGTTTTGTACTGCCTCACACTGGATTTCGCCCATTAGTAAAGAAATCCCTTCTCAGAGGCGCTACTACCAGGGATGATTCCCGATTACTCATCCTCCATGGGTATATGCTCCACCCTCTGTCCCATTCTTAAAAAAATTGCCACACCTATTATGTAGAGGGTGTGCCCATTTTAGGGAGATCTAAACCCTGTGAGTACCAATTTATGTGTTACACATGGGGAAATGCTCTTCGCCCGTGTTTCACACGAGCTTTCATTGTGCATCTAAAATCGCAAAATCCATAATCTATCATGTCCGTCCGAACTAGTCATTTGGTGATACGAATGGCTTTATGTTTACACAATATATCAACAAGTTTGCATCAGGTCGAATTCAAAGGAATGTTCTGACCCACTCGTCGTAAGCCTCAATTTTCCGCAGTAAGCGTGAGAGGTCATATATGATGTAACCCACACTGGCAACCAATGAACTTTCGATTTTCTTACAACCGAAGTTCAAAATACTACAGGAATATTGCGTGAGCGTGCCTTATAAGGACTACCAGGAATTTTACAAACGGACCACAAAGGCAAATGATTGGCCACCAAATTTAGAAGAACAAAGCCCTATTATAACGGCTAGACCCAGAGAGAAAACGAAAGGGGAAAGCTTTTGTGCTCGTGACGATGAGTTCATTCAGCTCGGCTTCCCAATTCTGTTATCTTGCTTAAGGAAATAAATGTATCAACTTGGGTTACAGTTCGTTGAATAAATATTATTGATGACGGGAGGTTTGCATCAAGAGTGTAAGAAGAATGAATATCCATAGAAAGCCGCATCTGACAATTTAGCGGAGTGCTTTAATTTGCATATGAATAGTCCTCCTGGATAAATCTAGAGGGATATATTAATTAATTATTATTGTTACCAGTGTTCGTAACTAACAGTCAACAGATATTTTGTTTCCATGGAAGTACAAATAAATCAGTCCAACATCGCCACGAGGAGTTAACATAGGAGAGCAGCGATTTTGATAATTTTCAGTGATATGCAGTGTGACGGCCTCTCATAAAACTCCCATGATTCATTGCATCACCTTCGGCAGTTTGACTCAGGAGTCTGTAGTTGCATTCGCGTGTGTAAGTGTCTTTTCCTGACATCCCAAAGTTGTCTCCCCTGGCAGTTCACCAGTTCCCGCTAGGAGGCAACGTTTTCAACTGGATGCGCTAAAACAGGTAACATGCTGTCGATGATACTGAATACATCTTTGGACACTTCTAGTTTTATGGACTTCTGGTATAACTTAGTGTATGGAGATTTAAGACTAGATGAATGTCAAATATGTTGAAATATGTCGAGTAAAATTCATGGTTGTAGAATTTCATAAGTTTGTTGCCCGTTCATACTAACAACAATATTTAGGTCAATATGGCTAAAAAGTTTCTGGATTTTAATATAATACACGAAATTGCTCTCTATCATCGCAATATGTAGGCCTACCCTGACTGCTACAGAGATGTATGATCTGTGTGAGCACATCTAACTCATCCTCGCTAAAACCAGGGATATCTCTATGATAGATACCCCTGGTACACTTGGGCACTGTATCTTGTTCAGCTGTAAAGCAACATCCTGCATATATTAACCAATCATATTACTTGTTTACCGCAAGTATAGCGACGGTGACGATCTTCGAAGACCATAGCTTGTGGGATATGCATGGTGGCAGATAAACACGCACATTTTCAACAACCATGAACATTAATAAATATAAAGGAAACATAATTTAAAACAAAATATATTTGAAGAAAAATAAACCCATTCATCTTCCATCAAACATCCAACAAGCCAGGCAAATGTAGGAAACACTGAAACTTTAAAGGCAGTCTGCGATATCAGTGTATTCGACGTCACCTTCCCACTAAAGGACTTGAATTGGGTGATATAACGCACAGATTTCTATGAAATTTCACTGATCTATCAGGGGCGACGGAAGCTCCGGTGGGGGGCTCGACTATCATGTAGCACTTTAGGCGAGGGTCCAGAAGCTCTGCGCTCCTAGATGGCTGTAGACGCAATCTGGCTGATTTCTGGCATATAAAACGACATATCATCACTTTATAATCAACTGCATTTTGAGATTGTTTTTGTGATTTTTCTCGTCATTTAAAAGAACAAGCAGCCAGAGGATGCTAAGTCCCACGCCGAAATGGCAGCAATATTTTTTAGCATTGTTGGTCTCTGGGGGATATACATGAGGGAGGCAACTGCTATTTCATAGGCATTGGATGCGGAAGGGTCCTTCTGCCTTCCCAAGTATTAAAATCAACTCAGAACGGTTGACTGAATGTTTTTTTGCTTTTGTAATATAGTTGCCATGCAGTGAAGCATAGAAATTATGTAACCGAGAAGCGACCCCAAGTGACATCTCAAGGCATATTATCTGCAAACCAAATTTGACGAGAAGCTGAATGCATACTCAACCTATTGTCTGGAAACCAAATTTTAAATTTGCCACCAGGTGTTGCCACCTGTAGGTGCAAGTGGGCGAAACGCAATCCCAAGGATCACCTCATGACATGGTGTATCAGCATGCAAACTTTGGGAAGAATCTGAAAAGGGGTTATTGCCCGGAAACCAAATTTAGATTTGTATTCACAAGTGTGCGAAACACAATCCCAAGTGACATCTTATGGCATATGAATACCAAATTTGAGAAGAATCCGATTAGCAGTTGTCAAATTATTGCCAGAAACAAATTTCAGATTTTTCCACCAAGTGTCGCCACCAGTATGCAGAAGCAGGTGAAATACAATCCCAAGGGACATATCATGGTATGGTATCTGCATACCAAATTGGAGAAAAATCTGATGAACGAAATCAAATTTAGATTTGACACGAGATGGTGTTACCTGTAAGCACAAGTGGGCGAAACGCAATCCCAAGCGACATTATATGTCATGATATATTCATACCAGATTTAGGAAGAATCTGACGAGCGATTCTCAGGTTATTACCCGGAAACAAATTTGGGATTTTGCCACCAGGTGGCGCCACCTGTAAGTGCAAGTGCGTGAAAGGCAATCCCATGCAACATCTCCTGGCATGATACATGCATGCTAAATTTGAGAAGAATCGGATGAGCATGTAGTTCTCAAGTTATTGGCCAAAAGCAAATTTCAGATTTTGTCATCAGGTGGCGTCACTTTCTGAGCAGAAGTGGATAATGCAATCCCAAGCAACATCTCATGGCAAGGTACAATGTATATGCATGCCTAATTATGCACCCACCCCCTGTCCATCCGTCTGTCTGTCCGTCCGAATTTCTTGTCCGCGCGATATCTCAGTTAATATTTGATGGACAGGATTGAAACTTGCGTGGAATGTGGCCAGTGCCTCGTAGTTGTGCAGCGTAGAGCTTTTTCCAAGTTCCGGTATAATTTTCAAGAGTTATGGCCCTTTTTCTGAAATCTCTGTGAATGGGACTTGTCCGGGCTGGATCTTGGTTAATATTGTGTGGACAAGTATGAAATGCATGGTGGCAGATAAACACGCACATTTTCAACAACCATGAACATTAATAAATATAAAGGAAACATAATTTAAAACAAAATATATTTGAAGAAAAATAAACCCATTCATCTTCCATCAAACATCCAACAAGCCAGGCAAATGTAGGAAACACTGAAACTTTAAAGGCAGTCTGCGATATCAGTGTATTCGACGTCACCTTCCCACTAAAGGACTTGAATTGGGTGATATAACGCACAGATTTCTATGAAATTTCACTGATCTATCAGGGGCGACGGAAGCTCCGGTGGGGGGGCTCGACTATCATGTAGCACTTTAGGCGAGGGTCCAGAAGCTCTGCGCTCCTAGATGGCTGTAGACGCAACCTGGCTGATTTCTGGCATATAAAACGACATATCATCACTTTATAATCAACTGCATTTTGAGATTGTTTTTGTGATTTTTCTCGTCATTTAAAAGAACAAGCAGCCAGAGGATGCTAAGTCCCACGCCGAAATGGCAGCAATATTTTTTAGCATTGTTGGTCTCTGGGGGATATACATGAGGGAGGCAACTGCTATTTCATAGGCATTGGATGCGGAAGGGTCCTTCTGCCTTCCCAAGTATTAAAATCAACTCAGAACGGTTGACTGAATGTTTTTTTGCTTTTGTAATATAGTTGCCATGCAGTGAAGCATAGAAATTATGTAACCGAGAAGCGACCCCAAGTGACATCTCAAGGCATATTATCTGCAAACCAAATTTGACGAGAAGCTGAATGCATACTCAACCTATTGTCTGGAAACCAAATTTTAAATTTGCCACCAGGTGTTGCCACCTGTAGGTGCAAGTGGGCGAAACGCAATCCCAAGGATCACCTCATGACATGGTGTATCAGCATGCAAACTTTGGGAAGAATCTGAAAAGGGGTTATTGCCCGGAAACCAAATTTAGATTTGTATTCACAAGTGTGCGAAACACAATCCCAAGTGACATCTTATGGCATATGAATACCAAATTTGAGAAGAATCCGATTAGCAGTTGTCAAATTATTGCCAGAAACAAATTTCAGATTTTTCCACCAAGTGTCGCCACCAGTATGCAGAAGCAGGTGAAATACAATCCCAAGGGACATATCATGGTATGGTATCTGCATACCAAATTGGAGAAAAATCTGATGAACGAAATCAAATTTAGATTTGACACGAGATGGTGTTACCTGTAAGCACAAGTGGGCGAAACGCAATCCCAAGCGACATTATATGTCATGATATATTCATACCAGATTTAGGAAGAATCTGACGAGCGATTCTCAGGTTATTACCCGGAAACAAATTTGGGATTTTGCCACCAGGTGGCGCCACCTGTAAGTGCAAGTGCGTGAAAGGCAATCCCATGCAACATCTCCTGGCATGATACATGCATGCTAAATTTGAGAAGAATCGGATGAGCATGTAGTTCTCAAGTTATTGGCCAAAAGCAAATTTCAGATTTTGTCATCAGGTGGCGTCACTTTCTGAGCAGAAGTGGATAATGCAATCCCAAGCAACATCTCATGGCAAGGTACAATGTATATGCATGCCTAATTATGCACCCACCCCCTGTCCATCCGTCTGTCTGTCCGTCCGAATTTCTTGTCCGCGCGATATCTCAGTTAATATTTGATGGACAGGATTGAAACTTGCGTGGAATGTGGCCAGTGCCTCGTAGTTGTGCAGCGTAGAGCTTTTTCCAAGTTCCAGTATAATTTTCAAGAGTTATGGCCCTTTTTCTGAAATCTCTGTGAATGGGACTTGTCCGGGCTGGATCTTGGTTAATATTGTGTGGACAAGTATGAAATTTGCATGGTATGTGGTCAGTGCCCCACAGTTGTGCAGCGTAAAGTTTCTCCCCATTTCGCTTATATTTTCAAGAGTTATGGCCCTTTCGCCTTTGTTCCTGAAATCTCTGTGAATTGGGACTTGTCCGGGCTGGATCTTGGTTAATATTGTTTGAACAATTTTGAAATTTGCAGGATATATGGTCAGTGCCCTATAGTTTTGCAGCTTGAAGTTTCTCCACGTTTCGCATATATTTTCAAGAGTTATGGCCCTTTGTTCTTCAAGTCTTTGTGGATTGGGACTTGTCCGGGCTAGATCTCGGTTAATATTGTATGGACAAGTATGGAATTTGCAGGATATATGGTCAGTGCCCTGTAGTTGTGCAGCGTGAACTTTCTCCGCGTTTCACGTACATTTTCAAGAGTTTTTGGCCCTTTGTTCTTGAAATCTTTGTGAATTGGGACTTGTCTGGGCTGGGTCTTGGTTAATTTTGTATGGACACGTATGGAATTTGCATGATACATGTATGTGGTCAATGTCCCATAGTTGTGCAGCGTGAAGTTTCTCTACTTTCGGTTATATTTTCAAGAGTTCTGGCCCTTTGTTCATCAAACCTAAGTGAATGGGATATAGTTATTTTGTTCAGGCTGGATCTCAGTCCATAACTGATTTGGACTGGGAACATGGCTATAAAATTGTTATTCTACATTCCAAAGCAGACCACATAGGTCCTGAAGTATGAAATTGCCCCAAAAGAGCATACAATTGAACAATCTCTGATTGCTTCCTCAAGCACTGTGTTTGCGAAGAATTTGATAAGCAGTTCTCAAGTTCTTGCCTGGATACCAAATTTCGAGCACCTAGTGGCGCCACCTACAGGCAAATCGTTCTGAAATGCAATACCAATCAACATCTTGTCACAAGGAATGCATATGCCAAATATTGAAGAAACTAGATACAGTCGATCGAATATGATTGGAGGCATGCCTTTTGCATCTTTAGTAAAGGAAACATTCATTATTTGTGAAGAAAGTCAAAATGTAAAACTTAGGGAAAACATCATTAACATGGCCCCATAAGATGCCTTGAGGGTAGGTACCCACATACCAAATTTAAAAGAATCCATTAAGGTCCAACAGTTACTGTCCGGAAATACAATTTTACAATGACCCTCAGGTAGCGCCATGTGTAGGCAGATAGGCATGAAAAATAATCCCAACCGAGATCTTGAGGCAAGATCCCTTGACATTGGAAATGAAAATGTTAACTTGGTCTACAGGTGGCGCCACCTATGAGCAGATCGACAAGAAAAACAATACCAAGTGAAACCTTCAGTTAAGGTACATGTATACCAAACTTGGAAAGAATTCATTCAAGTATTAAAAAGTTATTGTCCGGAAACATAATTTTAAATTTGCCCCCAGGTGGCACCACCTATATATGGATCGGCATGAAAAACAATGCCAAATGAGAAATTGAAGTGAGGTACCTACACACCAAATTTTGAATGAATCGGTTCAGGTTTTCAGAAGTTATTGTCTGGAAACACTTAACTTAGCTTTCAGGTGGTATCAACATGAAAAACATTCTCAAGCCAGATTTTAGGCAAGGTTCCACCACACCAAATTTGGAAAGAATCCTTAAGGTTTTCAAAAGTTATTGTCTGGAGATGCAATTTTAAATTGGCCCGAGGTGGCGCCACCCAGAAGCGGATTGGCACGAAAAACAATTCCAAGCAAGATATATAGACCAGGATAAAAGTAACTCCGAAATGAAAGTCATTGTGATATAATATTCTATATTTCGGCTGTGCTTATGCCATCATCAGGAATACATATAAACAATTGGAGTATACAGTCGGCTATATATACAAGTTTGAGTAGAAAAGGCGGTAAATATACAAGCGAGCATCAATTGGAGTTCAGCAAACAATGATCAACCACTGGTGGGAGTTACACTTAATATATTAATGAATATATTATAGAATATTATATCACAATGACTTCCATTTTCGGAGTTACTTTTATCCTAGTTTATGTGAAATTGATCTGTGGGAACAGTGGATTCAAGATCTATAGACCAGGGGCATATTCACCAAATACAAAAACATGAGTGTGGCTGATAAATTGAAACCTTTTGTGGTTGCAATTATCCCAATATTTCAGACAACACACAAATGTCAAGATATATTGGAGATATATATGCTCAAACACAATATATGAGGGTCGGGCGAGGGCTAATTTGGGAGATAGAGGGTGCGGCTCGGCGCACTGGGGATGGGGAATGCTCTCCTTGAGGGTAGTGGTAGGTGTGCTGACGTGAAAGCCATAGAAAGCTCCCTGTACATGAAACAACCACACTGACAACTGCATGCCATCATCTGTCAGTCCGAAAAACCACAAGGTGGAATTCAATTCAATTCAGGAAATTGATCATATGCACAGTGTGCACCCAAACTTTAGGAACTCGGTTGTAATTAATATAGTAAGTTACAGGTGTGGACACAAATGGTTCCTGCAGAAGCTTTAGGTTAAATCATATGATGTGAGATACAATTATTTGATAGCAAAATTGAAGGAAATGTTGTCCTTCATTTAAGATGACACGAAATTAAAAAACCAGGGGTTCGGTACTGCGGGGATTTCCCCGTCAGTTATTTCATATTATACTTCTGAAATAAAATATGATTCATCCAAAAGCTTTAGAGTAAATCATATGATGTGGAATAGAATAATTTCATAGCAAAATTGAAGGAAATGTTGTCCTTCATTTGAGGCGACACGAAATTCAAAACTAACATGGGTTCGGTCCTGCAGAGATTCCCCCGCCAGTTATTTCATATTATACTTCTGAAATAAAATATCGTTCCTGCAAAAGCTTTAGTGTAAATCATATAATGTGGAATAGAAGGACTAGACAGCAAATTTAAGAAAATGGTGTCCTTCATTTAAAGCGACATGAAATTCAAAACTAACAGCGAGAAGCGGAAGAAAGAAGAAAAAATGACAAACGCAGTTAAGGATGCCTAATTATCAGACAAAGCATTTGGAAGTTATCGCTTGTGAAGAATTTGAATGGAAACCACGGACATGCACAGAAGATTAAAACAAGACCCAGTGGTGCCACCTTCAGGTAGATCTTGCTGAAACGCAATACCAACCCATGTCTGGTCACAAGGAGTGTATATGCTAAATTTCGAAGGAATCCGACAAAGCTTTTGGAAGTTATCGCCTGTGAAGAATTTGAACAGACATCCACAGACACAAAGAGAGCAAGAGCCATTTTAACTGGAACGGACACGAAGAAGCGAAACTCAGTGGCGCCACCTTCAGGCAAATGTTACTGAAATCCAGTACGCAACCGCGTCTTCTCACAAGGATTGCGTATGCCGAATTTCGGAAGAATCCAAGAAAGCGTTTGGAAGTTATCGCTTGTAACTGACATCCACGGACACAAAGAAGCAAGATCCATTTTGACCCAGTGGCGCCACCTTGAGGCAGATGTTGCTGAAATGCGACGAGCGATTCTCAGGTTATTTCCGGAAACAAATTTGAGATTTTGCCACCAGGTGGCGCCACCTGTAAGTGCAAGTGCGTGAAAGGCAATCCCATGCAACATCTCCTGGCATGATACATGCATGCTAAATTTGAGAAGAATCGGATGAGCATGTAGTTCTCAAGTTATTGGCCAAAAGCAAATTTCAGATTTTGTCATCAGGTGGCGTCACTTTCTGAGCAGAAGTGGATAATGCAATCCCAAGCAACATCTCATGGCAAGGTACAATGTATATGCATGCCTAATTATGCACCCACCCCCTGTCCATCCGTCTGTCTGTCCGTCCGAATTTCTTGTCCGCGCGATATCTCAGTTAATATTTGATGGACAGGATTGAAACTTGCGTGGAATGTGGCCAGTGCCTCGTAGTTGTGCAGCGTAGAGCTTTTTCCAAGTTCCAGTATAATTTTCAAGAGTTATGGCCCTTTTTCTGAAATCTCTGTGAATGGGACTTGTCCGGGCTGGATCTTGGTTAATATTGTGTGGACAAGTATGAAATTTGCATGATATGTGGTCAGTGCCCCACAGTTGTGCAGCGTAAAGTTTCTCCCCATTTCGCTTATATTTTCAAGAGTTATGGCCCTTTCGCCTTTGTTCCTGAAATCTCTGTGAATTGGGACTTGTCCGGGCTGGATCTTGGTTAATATTGTTTGAACAATTTTGAAATTTGCAGGATATATGGTCAGTGCCCTATAGTTTTGCAGCTTGAAGTTTCTCCACGTTTCGCATATATTTTCAAGAGTTATGGCCCTTTGTTCTTCAAGTCTTTGTGGATTGGGACTTGTCCGGGCTAGATCTCGGTTAATATTGTATGGACAAGTATGGATTTCAGTAACATTTGCCTGAAGGTGGCGCCACTGAGTTTCGCTTCTTCGTGTCCGTTCCAGTTAAAATGGGTCTTGCTCTCTTTGTGTCTGTGGTTGTCTGTTCAAATTCTTCACAGGCGATAACTTCCAAAAGCTTTGTCGGATTCCTTCGAAATTTAGCATATACACTCCTTGTGACCAGACATGGGTTGGTATTGCGTTTCAGCAAGATCTACCTGAAGGTGGCACCACTGGGTCTTGTTTCAATCTTCTGTGCATGTCCGTGGTTTCCATTCAAATTCTTCACAAGCGATAACTTCCAAATGCTTTGTCTGATAATTAGGCATCCTTAACTGCGTTTGTCATTTTTTCTTCTTTCTTCTGCTTCTCGCTGTTAGTTTGCAGGATACTGACTGGCGTCTTCTCGCAAGGAATGCATATGCCGAATTTCGGAAGAATCCAACAAAGCGTTAGAAAGTAATCATTCGAACAGACATCCACGGACATATAGAAGCAAGAACCATTTTAAAGTCCCCCGGCCGCGTTGCGCAGTGATCTCGAAGAAATTAACATTTCAGCAGAGGGTTGGAGAGTGCTGACACGTTTGGAGAGAAAAGTATGAACACAAAAAAGAAATAATATGAATGCAATTTTGATTTCTAAATTTGTTAATCAGCTAATCGTCCAATAAAGCTAATGCAATTTCTATGTAAACTAACATCTAAAACAGTTATTGGTCATTGCGAACAGAACAGAAGAATGAGCAAATCAGAGCACTTTAAACCAAACAGCAACGTGCCCCTCCAGTGCAAAGTCGCCGCTCCGTGAAAACCTAGCCCACAGGGTGGCGCTCCGCGGGGGAAAAAAAAGGCCTGTATATCTGGTCACATTACGTCATTAGGACCAAAATCATGAAAAAGTCACCCAGGTTTTGTTGAAACTGGGGGGGGGTTGAGCCCCCACCCTCTCCAAACTGGGGGGGTCTGCAGCCCACCTGCCCCCCTACCCTGCTTCCGCCACCCTGTCTATCCATTAATATTTTATTGTCATGCATGCTTGGATTAAATATTTTGCATTCGGTATCAGTGAATAGTTTAGCACAGAAAGTAAAACTCTTGATGTATTTTACCATCAGCGCAGTTTTTCTAGGTCATGTAACTGGAATGTGGGCGGAACATGGTCAAGGGTTCGGCTTTGGCTCACAAATAGAAACCTTGACGCTGTGAAGAACATCTAACTTGGCTATATCCTGATGTTATAATAGTCCATCCATAATACATGTACAAGTAAGCTTTTACAGCTGTATTGTGATGTCCAGCTTTCTCAATAGATTTGTTCATCTTCCCTACCACATGTACATGTAGACAGTACGAATATTGTTTTCACAAAATGGCATGACTTGATTTTTTCCCTTGTAGGCTTACAGCTGTATCATATGTGCACCTCTCATTTGTTGAATACATTGCTTTCTGTAGTTAATGACAAAGACTTGAGATACAAATATCTAAAATTAGATATTCATCATTTCTATCTATACTTATGGCATTAGTCTCGTGCTCTCACATAGTTAATCTCACACATCTGGGCATTTTCTTGAAACTATTTTCAAAAAAATAAACAATATTCATTCAAAATTGCTCCTGTTTGCTGAAAAAGAAGTCTGCAATTTCAAAAATTTCCTGGCTGTTAAGGGAGTAGAGGAAGTTCATTTTCCTGCTCATATGGGGCTACAACATGGTGATTTTGGATATAAATCAACAAAAGACGCAACAGAACCATTTATCCGTTTTACTGGTCATTCGATAGTGTGATAGGTCTGACCAAAATGTTGGCATTTTAGATTCAATGGTTGGAAGGTGCAAGGGGTTGAAAATTAACCATTTTTTCTCATGGATCATCTCCTCTTAAGACAATGTAAGATGAAAAAAATACTTAAATTAAAAAACAAAAACATTCAGCCTCTAGAAATGAACATCCGCCACTGCCTTAAATGCTCATTGATTGTTGAAATGTTCTTTGTTCCAAGCTGTTAGCTTATATAAAAAAAAAAGACATGAAAAATTGTTTGGAATGGCATATAGAATTTCACATTTTTCAGGCGCTGGTAGCTCCCAGGTGGATATATCAAATCTCATGCTTTGGAAAAATTAAAAGTTCAGAGGTATGCATCAAGAGTTAGGCCACAGCACATGTAGCATGATCTGTTTGACACAGTGTGCTGTGTTCCAAGTTCATGGCTTTACAGCGGGTGGTTGGATGGGCACGGGTTCCTGTTGCTTCAATGCATTTTGCTGAGAAGCAACAGAAACTTGATAATGTGATGTCTAGCACTGTAATATCACTTGACTTTATTGCACCTGTAATATCACTTGTCTTTATTGCACCATGTAACTGTCCTGTCTGTGTCTGGTGTGCTGTCCTCAGTGTTCTATAGGGTGGATGGAGGGTGTCTGGTTCCATGCATGCTGCTTCAAAGATTTCTTCTTTGAAGTAGCAGGAACGCAATGTGGTTGGGTGGTGCTTAGTTGGATCGTCGCAATATGACTGAAATATTGTTGAAAGTGACGTTAAATTCTATTCACTCACTCATTCACTCTATTCATTCACATGTACATGTACATGATATTAAATGGGAGAGCATGAAAAGTTTAGTTTAGTGGCAACTAAAAACTTTGAAATTTAGGTTAGGGATTTCATCTTGTATTTAAAGTGTAACCGTGGCACTTGTGTAAGTGTATGCCATATTCAAGATAATGATGTGAATAACAAAATGTTGTAAAGTTTTCCCCCAACATTTCAGTCGTATTCTATCTCAGAGCATTCAAAGCAAATTTCTACAGTGGAGAGAAGTCTGCGCTGCCTCATTTGACGACAGAGATGACGTTAACGACGTCATACTTCGAGCATCTTGCACCCTCTGCGGGACATCACGGAATGCAGAGAATGGAACAGTTTTGTAAAAATGTTGCGTTGTGACGTGATTTATCGTTCCATAATAACATCACAAGTTCCGACATGCTTGTGGCGCTGAGTACAAAAATAACATTAATAACATTAAAATCGTTAAAATTAAAGTTGTAAAACGAGAAAAAAGTTATAAATTACAACACATATAAGGGAAGTGGGAAGAGGTGCAGACATACTGACAGTCACATGACTTCACAATATAGTCTTCCGGTTAACCTATTCTAAAGCACATACCAAGAATCTAACGATTCGTGATATGTGTTGTATCTCAGGTACGCTTTTATTGTACCTGTTCATGTGGCAACTTGGATGATATGATCACACGGCCCCTAGCACCGGCATAAGCGGTATTAGATACAAATCTAGAGAGCTATGATGGAAATGCTCTGACAACTCGTATATTGGTAATTGTTGAGCTGTTTCGCTGTGACAACTCGTACACTGGGGATTGGTGAGCTGTATCATCGTCAGGTGAAAATGACGGCATTTAACACAAAAGACTAGTCTGTAAGGCCCGATGTCGACCCAGCATCAACTTCCCACAAATGCCAACATATACATGTATCAAAGACCAAAAGGTCTGTACAGGGGGCGGGCCTCGGGGGACGAAACGTCCACCAGCAGAATCTCGCCATATACAGGTATTCTTTACTTTGGAAGATTATTTTGGATATAACGTACACTTGCAAAAGTACCACAGTTACACTTTAACCTTGTCACCTGTATAATATGTTTATTGTCCCCCGCTACTATAGTAGGGGGGGGACTTAGAAACACCGGTGTCCGTAATTCCGAAATTCCGTAATTCCGTAAGATTTTCTTGTCCGGACAATAACTCGTGAACGATTCAACCGATCAACTTCAAACTTGGGGTGTGCCTTGACATTGGTGAGAGGACGGTTGGGATTGCTTTTCAGCAATGTGCGTAATCTAATATGGCCGCCGTCAGCCATTTTGGATTATAAGCAGTTGCATCTTAGATTTTCTTGTCCGGACAATAACTCGTGAATGATTTAACCGATCAACTTCAAACTTGGGGTGTGCCTTGACATTGGTGAGAGGACGGTTGGGATTGCTTTTCAGCAATGTGCGTAATCTAATATGGCCGCCGTCAGCCATATTGGATTATAAGCAGTTGGATCTTAGATTTTCTTGTCCGGACAATAACTCTTGAACGATTTAACCGATCAACTTCAAACTTGGGGTGTGCCTTGTCATTGGTGAGAGGATGGTTGGGATTGTTTTTCAGCAATGTGTGTAATCCAATATGGCCACCGTCAGCCATTTTGGATTATAAGCAGTTGGATCTTAGATTTTCTTGTCCGGACAATAACTCGTTAACGATTTAACCGATCAACTTCAAACTTGGGGTGTGCCTTGACATTGGTGAGAGGACGGGTGGGATTGTTTTTCAGCAATGTGCGTAATCTAATATGGCCGCCGTCAGCCATATTGGATTATAAGCAGTTGGATCTTGTCCGGACAATAACTCGGGAACGATTCAACCGATCTACTTCATATGTGGGGAGTGCCTTGGCATTGTTGAGAGGAGGATTAGGATTGTTTTTCAAGGACGTGCTTAATCCAATATGGCCACCATCAGCCATACTGGATTTCATTGGATTTTAAGCAGTTTGATCTTGTCCGGACAATAGCTGGACTACGATTCAACTGATCTACTTCAAACTTGGGGAGTGCCTTGACATCGGTGAGAGGACGGTTGGGATTTTTTTTCAGCAATGCGCATAATCCAATATGGCCGCCGTCAGCCATATTGGATTATAAGCAGTTGGATCTTAGATTTTCTTGTCCAGACAATAACTTGTGAACGATTTAATCGATCAACTTAAAATTTGGGGTGTTCCTTGACATTGGTGAGAGAACGGTTGGGATTGTTTTTCAGCAATGTGTGCAATCTAATATGGCCGCCGTCAGCCACATTGGATTATAAGCAGTTGGATCTTGTCCGGACAATAACTCAAGAACGATTCAACCGATCTACTTCATACCTGGGGAGTGCCTTGACATTGTTGAGAGGAGGATTAGGATTGTTTTTCAAGGACGTGCTTAATCCAATATGGCCACCATCAGCCATACTGGATTTCATTGGATTTTAAGCCGTTTGATTTTGTCCGTACAATAGCTGGAGTATGATTCAACTGATCTACTTCAAACTTGGGGAGTCCCTTGACCTTGGTGAGAGGACAGTTGTCATGTATCATGTTTTATGGATGTGCATAATCCAATATGGGTGCCATCCGCTGTATTAGATTATGTTTTAAAAGCTCATCAATGATATCTCCATTTTCAAATCATACTCTTCATCAATGATATGAGATATCATCGACCAAAAAAAATCGACCATAGAGGTCCATGGCCCCCGCAGCAGCAGTGCCAGTTATGGTGGATGTAATCCACCATAACTAGTGCTGCTAGCGGGGGACATGGACCTCTATGGTCGATTTTTTTCACAGCAATGTTTTGAAGCTCTTGTTTTCCTTGACACCAAGCAGCACCTTTATAATCAATAAGTGTATTCTTTTAATAAGGTTGAATAAACTATACTGTTTATCCTGTTTATTCGTACCATTCCAAAATATTACTGTACATATATAATAGTGTATATGCATGTCAAGGTTAAAAGTTCATTGCCATGTTACATGCACTGCATGTACCAATCATGTTTGGGTTGTAATAGCCTTACTCCAATTGGAAGGGAACTTGGATAATCATACAGATACGGGTGTCCATAATTCCATAATATGTTTGTTGTTCTGGTAGTAACTTCTAATGGGCATCGATTGACTAGAAATGAAGTTTGGTATTGCTTTTCACCCAGCAAGATGCATTATAAATGATGCCACCATACTGGATTTCTCATACATGTACAACCATTTGCATGGAATATTAATTGGCCGGGTAAAATCTTTCAATGGAATGTATCACTTGATCTTAAATTTGGGTAGTGGCTTCATGTACATGTAGACAAGACCAAGAAATTGGTATAGTTTTTGTTCAGGCAAATTACTCAACAGATTCTTTTCAAATTTGCATACCTTTTCACCAGATGTTTCTTTGGATTGTGTTTCATCCACATATGCCAATAGGTGGTGCCACCTCATGGCTAACTTTATCATTTCATTGCTGGTCAATAAAATGAGACTGATTCAATTGATTCTTTTTTCAAATTTGGTGATACATGTATGTGTGTTCCTTGCCACAGATTATAACTTATAGCTGTTGATGTCACTCATCCATATCCGTAATTTAGGTGGCACCATCGGTCGTCCAACTTTGGATAATTTTGTTTCTGCACAATTAGGTGAGAATCATTCGATTCTTTTAGAATGGATCTGTGTATACCTTTTCAAAAGATGTCGTTTCGGAGCCTGTCATTCATATGAACCCATAGGTGGTGCCACCCAGGTGGAGGGGAACGTAAAATTTCATTTCTGGGCGACTCCTTTCAAATTTGGTTTGTAAATTCATGTAAGCTTGTATCTTTCCACCAGATGTCACTTTGTTTTGTGTTTCATCCATTTATATGTGGCACTACTTTGTAACTAATGTTGAATTTCATTTCTGGACAACAAAATGAGAACAATTTGTTACGGATTCTTTTCAAATTTGGTATGGATACATCTACCTTGCCACAAGATGGCACCATCTGTGGGCCAACTGGATTTATTTCTGCACAATAAAATGAGAACAACTCAACAGATTCGTTTCAAATTGGTTATCTATGTCAATACCTTGCCACCAGAATTGTCACATTTGTCACTTTGGAGAGTCTGTACATGTACTTCATCCCAGGAATAATTAATTGAAATTTTTGCTCAATTACATTGAAAACTGAACAGGCCTCCCTTGCAGTTTCTATTTATACCCATACTGAGTTATACATGTATTGATATAGCATTCCTGTCTGCTTTCTTTGTGCAAGATACTGATTTCCCAGTTTGCAGCCTGTGGACATGTAATAGCACCTCCCACTATTCAGGTTAACATGGTTAACGAACAGCCTTGGAAACATTTTGCCATGTATTCTCCAGGACTGTAAACCCTGAAAATTGACATGTTCTTATACCATGTATACTCGTTGATAGACGAGGTCGTATATTGCGATCACGATTTCCATTTGTTGATCTGTTTGACCGTCTGTTAACTTTTGCTTGTCCATGTGATTTCTCCAGTTCCATGTCCTGGATTGGTACCAAGCTTTGGGTATACCATATTGTTGTCAGCAGCGTCTATACGTCCATCTGTCCATCTGGCTTGTGAACACGATATAAGGATTTATAGCCAAGCATACAAGGGACCAATGTGTTTGAAAAGTGACAGTTAACATATTCATTTGGGTAATATATCTAGAAGGTTGACAACATACCCGCATGTGCCTAAGGTTGCATGAGATTACCATTAGTAGATTGGGGAGCTTCTTGAAATTAGGGCATACTAGGAACTTCCATAAGGCATTCCAAATGGTGGTATGGTGCACCAAATTGGAACTCCCATGTAGGAGAGAAAATCTTTGAAGCAGCACGAGACCAGACACCCTTCATCCACCCTTTTAAAACACTGAGGACAGCACACAAAACAGACAGGATGCTTACATGGTGCAATAACAACAAGTGATATTACAGTGCTAGACATCACATTATCAAGTTCCTGTTGCTTCTCAGCAAAATGCTTCTCAGCAAATGTAGGTATACATGTATCCAAGCCAAGCTTCTTTTGGTGGAGTGGAGGAAATATACTTGAGGTGTAGGTAAATTATGAGGTGTAAGTAAATTACATGTATACTTCAGTCCATAAGGTATACTTGAGGTGTATAACCTGTCTATTTTGACAAAGTCTATGAGGTGAACTTTCAGGTTTAGCTAAATTACAAGTATATTTTGACAAAGTCCCAGAGGTGTACTTGAGGTTCATGTATATTTTGATAAAGTCCATGAGGTGTAATATATAACATGTCTATTTTGACGTGTCCATGAAGTTTAATTGGGGTACATGCATATGTTTTGGCAAAGTTCCCAAGGTGTGCATGAGGTGTACCTAAATTACAAGTATATTTTACCTGTCTCAGAGGTGTACTTGAGGTACATGCATATTTCAGCAAAGTCCATAAGGTGTACTGCAGGTGTAGTTCATAACATGCATATTTTGGCACAGTCCATGAGGAGTACTTGAGGTGTATACACCTTGAGAAAGAAAAGGTGTACAACTCAACTTGAAGTGTACACCTCAAGTCTGTAAGCGCTACCAGAACCACAGTGCAATTTTTTCCATCAATTACAGTTAACAGGTTAGGGAAAACCATCTCTCTAAAATGGAGGTAAAAAGGGTCGTTTTTGCTTGATAACTTTTGACTTTTAATATGAATTCATGATAATGCTACAAAATCTTCAGGCGACTTACTTTAAATATTGTTACATGCCGAAGCAGTGGTTTTCCAATGAAATTGTGCATAGTCTCATTGTTAACAGAGAACAAAACATGTCATCTATTCTTATGCAAATACATGTAGATGACAATTTGTTTTTCCAATACCATCCGATGCGGATAAATATATCCATGGTCGCCTACAATGTATGGCGGATGTTTCTATCTTCGATATATCATTGAATTTATTGGACAAAAATGACCTTTTTTACCTCTATTTTAGAGAGGTGGTTTTCTTTAACCTGGTTAACGAGGTCTTGACAAAAGCTGACCTGGCCCAACTTTCTACATGTATTACTTGTGTGAGAGAACTACAGTCAAACCTACTCGATCACATTTTTGTTAACCTGGTTGACAAAGTTCTATAAATATTCTTATGCAGTGCATGATGGGTGAGTGTAGACAATATCTGATAGCCGAGGGGTATTGGAGCCCATTGGACTATTTTTACCCCTCTGCCAATTTTGGTCGAAAGGAATTTTCTGCTTGGTCCGTCCATCCAGCTGTCTGTCCATCTTGCCTGCTGTTATCAGTATATCTCTTGAAGGATTATAGCGAGGCTTTGTAAAATCACATGTAAGATGCAGCTGGTGATGGGTCAGTAGCCCAGTCAAATTTGAGTATTGGTGGTAACTTTTGAAGGATTAGTATTCTAGACTCTCCAAATTCATACTATATATGCAAGTCGTGGTTACTGCTCTTCAAATTCACACTACAGTATATGCAAATGGTGATTAATTAGAAGCCTATTCAAGTTGACTATCCTTGACCTATTTCATCAAAGTCAAATTCACGTTGATGGATACAATAGGTTTTGGAAGGTTAATACTTTGGCTGATGCACGGGCATATTCAAGCCAATAACATATAAGGCTCTTATTCTAAGGTCTTCTCACTGCATATGTATTGATGTTTTTGCTGGGTATCTCATCAAAGTATGTCACAAATTCAGGCGCATAAACTTTGAAGTTTATAGTAATATAAGCTTATATGGCACTGTCGCTATCAAGAACTCAAATAATGCAAGATGAATCAGTCAGTTGAAATGCCTTTTTAAACCGCTCCTTGGCACTGAATTTTCTGTGGTGGTTCATTTGATATGCAGGTAGCTGGCTACATGCAGACATGTTTTGATGACCGCTGGTTGTGAGATAACTTGAAGATGCATAATTATCGTACATTGTTTGTACATGTAACTGGCAGCTGAATCACTGACTATTCCTTTTATTAAACTTCTTGTCAAGAACACTCAACTTTTACATGTCGCCAAGTTGAGAGGTTATCTCCATGAGCATTCATCTACATGTACATTTGTACCATCACAATTTACTGAGATCGTCTGATCATATACAGAAAGAAGACGTGTACAAGAAAACCTTTAGTTTCATATTGCCACTGTTTCAGAATACTCTACTGGTTATAAATGACAACCTTCCAACATGGCTAAATGCTGTTGGCCATTTATGTCTTAAATGAGAATTCAAATCTGACAGCGGGTGGTGGGTGGGCACGGGTTCCTGTTGCTTCAATGCATTTTGCTGAGAAGCAAGAGGAACTTGATAATGTGATGTCTAGCACTGTAATATCACTTGTCTTGATTGCACCATGTGAGCATCCTGTCTGCCTTGTGTGCTGTCCTCAGTGTTTTATAGGGTGGATGGAGGGTGTCGGGTTCCATGCTGCTTCAAAGATTTCTTCTTTGAAGTAGCAGGAACACAACTTGGCTGGGTGGTAAGCTGAAATATTAATTGAAAGCGACTTTTAGGTTGCATGCCTGCGGATTGCATCTCACGGATTGCCGCTATTAGAAAACCAGCAACCTGTCTTCAGGTCCTAATTAACACGTCGGTGACAACTGCAACAACATACTGATAAATTTGAGGTTGCCACTTCAAATTTCAGGGTAACCTGTTGTACATCAGTTATCATGCCCAGTCCTTATTTCCAGCCCTGCAAGTGAAGACATTTTCTTCAGATTTATATTTATGCTGACACATAACATCCATGTATGCTCCAGCTACAGTACAGTTACATGTACATGTATGACCAGGTGACCCCTGAAGGTGACCCGGTCAGTTGGCTAGAATAAACCTGGCACAACTGGACTCCACTGGTCAATATCCTTGATTAAATGTTACATTCATATCAGCTGTGCTAACACCCAGGTAACTGTCAGTACTCTGACCACAAACCTCATCAGGCTGAACTTTAGGTACATACATACATGTACATGTACAGAACACAAGAATGTACAAGGTCAAGATCTGCCAGTGTTGGCTAGTCCATCCATAAATCTCATTTTTCTAGATTTTACATATACGCTTCCTATTTCTTTGCACATAATACATGTACATGTGTATCTCTTCCATTTGAATTCTCCATTTTTTTGTTTGTCCATTTTTTCCCAATACACCATTTACCAGAGTGCTGCTTGTACGCTTGAGCAACCTGTACTGTGCTTCATTTGCCAATTAGAGCATTTCCACAAAGTGGATGCTCTTGTATTTTCATGAGAAACGGCTCCGCCGGATCCGCCGCCGCCGCGACTTTAAACGTGAATATCTCTGAAACTGTTAAATATTTTCAGGTCAGACTTGGTGTACTATCTCCTTAGGCCTGGGAAATTTGTCTGGTTGTGTTTCGATACCCGCTGCTCACCACTAGGTGGCATTGTAGTCAGAGCATAGGTAAACCTTTCTCTGACGATTTCGTCTGAACGGTTTATCTGATTTCTTTGAAATTTTATTACAATGGTCTTGAAGGATAGTCAATGTGCTGAAAAGGTTGTGGTGTCGCTGGCATAATTATAAAGGCAAGTTTTTTGCGTCTCAAAAAAAAAAGTTTTTTGTGAAATGAAAATTCACCAATTCGCTTGGAAAAATATTTAAAAACTGTTCTATTCTAGGTTGCCAAGCATAAATATAGGATTGCCGACATGATAATTCCCTTTCGGTGTGAATCAAATTGCCATTTAAATGAAAAATCTCATTTATCTGACTTAACGTCAAAACCTCCATAACCATTATCACGATTAAAGTTTTTTCCATTAACCCTTTCACCGATTATTTCCCCTGACAATAGTGACCTGCTGACGATAAATTCCCTGAGAACTGTTAAAATTTGGAATGCTAGAAATTGTGTTTGCGTCTGAGATTTGTAGCAAAACACAGGAACCCGGTTTTCACAATGCACACTCCAGTGTTATTTGCTCTAGTTTTATAGCAAAATAAATAAAATAGCATGCAAAAGTAGGTTTTACTGCAAGAGAATGCGCTTCCCCCGGCTTTCTTGACTTGAAAACTTCAAAATTCAACGGAGAAATCATCTTTTTTTGACCGCATTTGACAGTGTTTATCTCGAGATTGACTCGGCCATTTTCCACGTTTGACCTCTCATTGGAAAGGTCACGCTTTCCCCTTTCTATAAATGACATCAACTGGGACGGATGGCGAAAATAAAACGGAGAATATGATTGGATTGTAATGATATCATTCCATCCTTCCAGCCAGTGTCTACGCCCGTCTCTTATCTGTTGGCTGATAGAGGTCACGTGGGCAAAATTACGCATACCGATTGGCTCGTCAGCCAGCGGGGGAATCCATCTTGAATGAAATGGATAACTGTATGACAAACGTTGTGGATCAAGACTCGTAAAAATATGGAAATAAACTTCGTCGATCATTGTTGGCAGTTTTAATCGTCTGGGGAATATTCACCACACTTTACCAGTCGTGTAAGTTCAAAAATACAGGAGTTAGGAACAGGTTTTCGATAATTTTTTCAATTTCTGCAGCTTGTTGCCGACAGGCCCGTCACACGGTATGTGGGGAAAAATGCATTTTTCGCTCAGATTTTTTTCGTTCAACATCTAATTTTGCTTTATTTCTTTTGCAAATAAACAAACACCTTCGAGAATCAAATTGATCAAGGTTTTGGCTTTCCAGAAGTATACAGTGTTTGATAGATTTCCGTTAAAACGGATGCAAAAAAATACAATTGCTGTACCCATCGTGATGGTGAACAGGTTTAAAGCTAACCCGGTCTACCGGGGATGGTCGTACGGGTGGCACTCTCGTTATCCCCGTGTACCGGGTTTAATCGGTGGAAGGGTTAAACACTTATGTTCCATCTTCCTGGGGCTTTAGATTTCACCCGCTTGTTTTTCGTGGCATTTGGTCATCACAAGATGGCGCTATAGACATGAATGCAGGTAAACATGTGTAACATCATATCTTCTGAACAACGTGTTTGATTTCCATGAAATTTGGGTATAATGATCTTGCAAGATAGGCAAAGAACTGACAAGATTTTGGTGGTGTTGGCGAATCATGGAGACCCATTTTTGCATCTCAAAATAAGATTTTGTTTTCACAAAAATGGAAATTTGCTTCTTAATCAGGGAAAAGTAATTCTATTTTGCTGAACATGAATGTAACATTCCCAGTGTTATAATTCACATCCCTTGTAGGGCCAAATGGCCATTTTTTTTAAATATATGAAATTCTCATGACTTGAGTCCAATATCTATACATTCCCCAGGCCACATCTGAGGAGTTTGCTTTATCATGTAGGTTCGTGATATTGTTCATCATTGAAATGTCCAGGAGGGGAATTGTCCGGAGGGAAACTGTCCGGGAGGGTAACTATCCGGGAGGGGAACTGTCCGTACACCGGAACTATAGACAGTAAACTTATTGGTGTTTCAACTGTTCATGAAGTTTATTATTGTCAGACAGACAAAGGATTTCAAAGGACTGAAAGTTGTTTTTTTTTTGATTGATTGAAATTGAAGGCCCACCTCTCATACGGATTTTGCAGCCCATCAACATAATGCTTGATCTATATCTCATTATACATTCTTTTTTACAATTACTAATTTTATTAACATTATGTTTTAAAAATGGATTGTAAGGACATTGGTGCTGTTAGTGCTGGCATAATCATGTGGCACAGGGTAAAGTCAGCTAAATATATCTAAATCAAGGCTACATCAACCCCTGCTTACACACATAACTAAAATGCAGTCAGAGAAAATATGCTGCCATGAGTGTCTGGTCAGTATGGAGAAAGGATTCAAGTGAGCTTGAAGTCCGACCATTTTTGTCAAATAGACATACTGTAACACTGATATTCTGCTTTACCTTTCAGGCCTTATATTATAGGACTGTATGTTGACCATTCAGGTAATAAGACCTGTAATTGTTGACTTATTGCATAATGCACTTTACATAAGTGGTCTAGTAGACTTTGTGTCAACAAAGTGAACACTTCATTTCCAAAATCAGTGCTATTTCTCTCTCCATTTACTGACATAGCCCTGGGCTTCCAGATATCTAGGGATGCATTCTGGCCAATTTTCAATGAATAAAATCACAAATTATCACTCAGTTAATGCACAATTTTTTGTTTTATGTGGAGGTCCCCAGAATTTATTTGAAACTCGAGATGTGAAATTGCACATACCATTGCATTTTGACAGCATAGGTACGAATGTTGATAATTATTTTTTGAACTGAAAAAGTAGAAAGATTTTTGAAGTGGAACTTCTACATACCTGCTCTATGGCACATCCCACCTGGGAAATTTTTACAAGTATATCTAATTGAAGTAATCCATTGGAACCACTGATGATTTTCCAATAATGGAGAAGAAAATCAACTCCAAGTAGACAAATTTCATTCTGTATAGTTCGCTATTAGTTATAGCATCTTCAGCAGTGAACAAAGTTACAAACAGCTCCATACACACAGTACATGTATATATACAAGGCATAATGTGATCTTAGCCAATACACATTTATGAATAGGATTAAAGCCATTAAATTATGTCAGTCAGGTGGGACAGATATTAAAATGCTGTCATTTTCAGAAATTGTTAAGCGATAACCTGACACCGATCTACAAATGGTGTGATTCAGGTGATACAATACACACTCTAATTGATGAAAACAATACATAATCTGGTTATCTGGCAAGAACTAAGTAAACTGTGCACAAATGAATAAAGTATGGTGATAAAGTGGGTATGTACCTACATTGAATACTTCTACATGACATGAAGTTTGGATAAGACTTGTCATTTTAAGATAATATAGGTATAATTTTTTTGGCAATCCACATCAGAATTGATGAAAACCTACAAATGTTGTAACTCGCATGTTTCATAATTGTATATTCTCATGCGAGTTACAACATTTGTGGAGTGTGTATTGTAACACCTGAATCACACCATTAAAGTTCAATAAAGTTCACTCTCAGACAGTCTCTAGTAACTAATAAGGGCTGTCAATCTGTACATGCATATTAACAAGAGATGGTTCAAATTATAGTTTATTTTCCTGTGAAATTGGATAGATAAAATGCATAAAAAAATTAACAGTTGAATGATCCTAATACTGTATGATGTTAAATTAACTATTTTCGTCTGAATTTGAAAAGGTTGAAAACAATAGCTGTCCAATTATAAAATAGCAGGTGATGTTCAATTTGACCTGCGATTTTTCTCTGAAGAAAAAAACCCAGCAGGTCATCAAAAGTTTTCTATTTCGGACCCTGGATGGATCAGAAGCCTAATTAATGAAATTGACTGACCTTCACCTGTTTTATCGAGGTCAAATTTAGCACAAGCAATAAATTTTAAAGGAGTGAAGATGAGCTCTCCAAATTCACAAAAACAATTCACTGACTTACAGTGAAAAATTATAGTGAAAGGTATTTATTTTTTGTTGTTTGGCATTTTTATTTGCTGGCATTGTTTCTGATAGAGTACATCAGCCTAATTCATACAATCAGAAATAAAAAGGGGGTTAAAGTCTTTATGTTCAAACTTTCATAGGAAATATGAAAGGGGCAATTTGAAATTTTATTTTTATTCATTTTTTTAATGTCGGTGGGTCCATGAAATGCAAAATAAAGTTGGTGTTGTATCCCTTCTCCGAGGCACTTCTACCAGGGATGATTCGTGATTGCTCATCCTCCATGAGTATGTGCCCCACCCTCTGTCTCATCCTAAACAAATTTTGCCACCCATAATAAGGGGTATTCCCAAATTGGGGAGATCTAAAGCCCTGTAAGTACAAAATTATGTGTTACAAAATTATCTGGGGAAATGCTCTTTGCCCGTGTTTCACACGAGCTTTCATTAAACATTGGCATCTCTTGTCGGCAAAATGGAAAATTATTGTGATTCTGACAAGAAATTTAATATTTAGGAGAAATTGATGTGAATGAATGCTGGCCGATGTGAATGAATGCTGGCCGACTGGATTTGTTCTCCACCAAATAGTTTTATTTTTCAAATGCCTTACAATGTTGACAGGTCACAGTTTTAGCTGCGGCACATATGGGAGGCTCGCATTGTTCCAGGGTTCTGCCATGTTGGGCGGAGCACCCAGGACTAATTTTGGCCTCCCGGCACTAAAGCAAAAAATAAAAGATGCGCCTGGCACTCGAAAATGTCAGTAACTTTAATGGTACTTGCAAAAATATGTAGGCATTATTCGTTTCCAGGTAGCTCCGCCATTTTTTCCCTGGTCCACGCTTCCTGAACATCTGCCGTAAATTGTTTGAGTTGTCGTAAACTAAAATATTCAGGAACCCTCGTGATCATGGTGATCGCTGTTAGCCGGTGGTATCGAGAAGGCTACCAGAGTCAGGCGAGCTGTATATACCATGATGCATGAAGGAAGTAAACCATTTGATCGGAGAATGGAGGTTAACACGTTGACTGCCATTTCAATACAGTGTGTCTGTCCCGGTTGCCAAGTCACGTGATCAGATATATCGAATCCTGGTTCAGATTTTTTGTTTCTAGCGTATGATTGGTTCACTAGTAATCATATGACGGGTATTCCCCCATATAGCGAGATAACTCGTAGTTGGCACAGTGAAAAAAATTTTCAGTCCATAATTTTCGTTGAGTTCACCTATGTTTTACTACGAATATACTCGTAGTGGCAGAATGCGGTACACCCAAAACTACGAGTATACTCGTACTGGCAGTCAACGTGTTAAGTCCTCTGATATTAGAGAACAGCTCCCTTCTGATGCCCGATTTGATTCTTGTATTCTAACAAATTTCAGTGATCTTGACCTTTTTCACTTCAAATTTGTGTTTCTTTTCCAGTTTCCTGTCTTATATTTAGACTAGAAACATTTACTTCTCAACTGCTCTGTCAGAGCACCATTCCCTAAGCTAATTTCAGAAAGTCGCCTATGGCCGAGAGGGGGGTATCTCCCCCCGATCAGTCGCTTCACTTCTTCGATCCGTCCCAAAATCAAGAAATCATTAAAAAAAATGTCTGTAAGTACAGTAGGCGGAGATGTGTCATTTACCACTATTTAGGTCATGGTCAAAGGTCAAGTTTTTTCCATAAAATTCCATTAACAATTAAATATAATAATTACATGTAAATAAGACCAATTAGTTTGGGTACCTGTGTAGCCTTCATAGTAAATATCCTATGTTTTCTATTTTCAGTTATTCTCATAACTGGATGTTTTCTATTTTCAGATATCCCAAAATTATACTGAAGACGAGGCTCCATTAAACAAAAAACTGCCAAAAGAACTCCTACTCCGGTAAATATATCTCCGGTGGTGCTGACTGTACTTTTCCACTGGTGTAATCTAAATGCTTATATAATTAAATGTACTACGCTGTTATCATATGCTGTACATGTGAATGAAGGTTTTTTTATTAATTTAGAAATGGCATTATGTAATTTAGGTACATGTTTTAGTTTTATACCAGTTATTGATATGTACAAGTACAGTTTTTATGATGTAGAGGAAGTAAGGATGTTATCACATACTAACTGGCATACATGTGTGACATATATTATACATTTATGTGGTTCAGCAAAGAATGCTTCCGTTTTGTGGGTGTTGCTAGGGAACAAGGAGAATCTATCATTATCTGGGCTACGTGTAATAGTCATTACCTGCTCCCAGCTTTATCTTACCACAGATGATCAGCTTTCTCTTTCTGTCTCATTTTTTTGCAGAATATTTTCATTCCTAGATGTCGTTACACTGTGCAGATGTGCTCAAGTCTCAAAGGTATTAAATAGAGATCTCCACATACATGACATAAACTGACAGATCCGTACTGGTTAATTTTGTATGGAATAGGTTTTGATCGATTGTTCTCTATCTAATTAGAATACATGTAAAGTAAGCTACATGCACACCTTACATGTATTTCAACAAATAGAACTTTATAATGCCAATGGATATTACATGCATGTGATTCACCCCCTGGCCAGAGTTGACCATGGGTATTGTTAGCATCATGTCCTGTTCATCTGTTTGTCACCATGTTTTGTAATCATATCTAAGAACGACTGCACAGATTTAATTGTTTTTACATCACACATACATGTGGTCATGGGACAGAAAGCTGTCAAAAATGAGCATGATTGACTTATTGTCCCCCGCTACTTAGTAGGGGGGGGGGGGGGGGACTTAGAAACACCGGTGTCCGTAATTCTGTAATTCCGTAATTCCCTAATTCTGTAATTCCGTAAGATTTTCTTGTCCGGACAATAACTTGTGAACGATTTAACCGATCAACTTCAAATTTGGGGTGTGCCTTGACATTGGTGAGAGGACGGTTGGGATTGTTTTTCAGCAATGTGCGTAATCTAATAAGGCCGCCTTCAGCCATATTGGATTACATGTATAAGCAGTAGGATCTTAGATTTTCTTGTCTGGACAATAACTCGTGAATGATTTAACCGATCAACTTCAAACTTGGGGTGTGCCTTGACATTGGTGAGAGGACGGTTGGGATTGTTTTTCAGCAATGTGCGTAATCTAATATAGCCGCCGTCAGCCATATTGGATTATAAGCAGTTGGATCTTGTCCGGACAATAACTCGAGAACGATTCAACCGATCTACTTCATACCTGGGGAGTGCCTTGACATTGTTGAGAGGAAGATTAGGATTGTTTTTCAAGGACGTGCTTAATCCAATATGGCCACCATCAGCCATACCGGATTTCATTGGATTTTAAGCAGTTTGATCTTGTGCAGACAATAACTGGAGTACCATTCAACTGATCTACTTCAAACTTGGGGAGTCCCTTGACCTTGGTGAGATCCCGGTTAGGATTGTGTTTCATGAACGAGCATAATCCAATTTGGCTGCCATCTACCAGCGATATTGGATTATGTTGCATTTTAAACAGTTGCATCTTGTCTGGACAACAACTCTAGAATAATTCAACTGATCGACTTCAAGCTTGCAGTTTGGCTTGACATCGGTGAGAGGACAGTTATCATTGCTTTTCAGTTACCTGTGTAATCCAAGATGGCCACCATCAGTCATCTTAGATTTTCAGCATTTAGATCTTGTCTGGGCAATAACTCTAGAACGATTCAACCAATCTACTTCTAACTTGGGGAGTGCATGGACATTGGTGACAGCACAGATGGTATTATGTTTTATGGATGTACATAATCCAATATGGATGCCATCCGCTATATTAGATTATGTTAAGCTCATCAGCAATATCTCAATTTTCAAATCATACTCTTCATCAATGATATGAGATATCATCGACTGAAAAAATTGACAATAGAGGTCCATGGCCCCCGCAGCAGCAGCGCAGGTTATGGTGGATGTTCCATAACTGGTGCTGCTAGCGGGGGACATGAACCTCTATGGTAGATTTTTTCTTTTGGGTGACTCATTTTGTTTTGGTCACTGAGTCAAAGTAGGTTAATTTATCACTCATACGAGGGTACCAAGATCAGAATCTGCAGTGCGACAGCATTGCTGTCAATTCTTGGTTGCAAAATGACAACTTCGCATAATACTGTCTTGAAGTTGAATCTACATGTAGTCATTTACAAACAAAAGACATGTCTTGAAAAAATTTGTGAAAATCAGACTCCAATGTTGCCAATGTAAACAAATGGCTCACTACTTCAGCATTTAACTTCCCATGGGCAGTGATATCACTTAATTGGCACCTTAGTTCCTCAGGTCAAAGTACACTTGTGACATCTCTCCTTATATGGTGGAACTAACTACATGTATTATGATACCACAGAAAGTGTTACGGGACAGATGCAATCAGAATACATGTACAACTGAATATTCCTTAGCTATTATCTGATGTAAATAGCTCCAATGCTTGGAGGGGTTCTATTTGTACTGAACAAATTATATTCAGCTTTCAAGCTGAACCAGGCTTTTCAGCAAATTCTAAAAGTTTGTAATGTCGTCTGAAAACGTATTGTAACAGCTAGGTGGAGGATTTTTAAGCTTTATTTGGAGAAATTTCTGCGATTTTCTGATGATGCAAGCTCATGTCTGATATTGTCATTAAATAAATTAATCCTTTTGTGGAAACTCTTTCTAGCTGTTAGAGTGGTCCCTCATGGAGACCATGTTGATGATTCACTCACAGCACAGATATTGACTGATGTATATTCTCACTTTAATGGTGGAATATTTGTGGTCATGTCATTCATATGCCATATAAGCAAATAAACGGAAATTACATTTTTGTTGTATTTTCAGTATTGGAATCTATTAGCATTGGATGGAAGTAACTGGCAAAGGGTTGACCTGTTTTCATTTCAACGAGATGTCGAGGTACAAACACATTTATAGATCTGTATGAATTATTGTCTACAATAGACTATGATATCATACTTAGTATGATGTTGATAATTTACAAACAAAATGGTTTGCTTATCAGCAATTGATTGAAGAAAGTAAATTGAATATTTTATGCAATTCCATTACCTGTAATGCTGTAATTGCTGTATTAAAGCTTATGGGATTTTCTTTTCTTTTCTGCGGGATGAACAATTGCCTGTAGGGCAATCTTGCCTTACAGAATGCTTTCTTGTGTGGATGTTCAAATTTGAATACCATGTACATGTCAATATCTTGGTTGCTGAATGTTTCTTTCTCTAACTACTAGGGTCCAGTGGTGGAGAATATTGCCAAACGATGTGGGGGTTTCCTGAAGTCACTCAGTTTACGGGGCTGTCAGAGCATAACGGACACAGCATTAACGTAACTCTCTTAGCCATATATTTATCCCGGGACAATCCATACTTATAGTAATGAGTGGGTTGTAACATCTCCAAAATGCATTACACATGTACCTGTATGCTGTAATGCTAAAGCCAGACAACAACATCTATTTTGATTGATTGATTTTGGGGTATGGTTCCAATAAACATAATCATAATCTTCTTGCCAGATCTATTCCTTCCTATACATAAACAATAATGGACTGGATACTTGAGATATCTAAACACTATCTTGCGAACCTGCAGAAGGCAAACATGTGCAAACCATAGGGCTTGTAAACCTCATGAAGATTTTCCAGTTTCCATTGACAATGATGCATAGGTGCATTCGCTCAGATGCCACAGATTTGAAAATGGTGCTCTGGTGCAGAAATGAACTGCTGCTTTATACCATGTCTTGGTGATGTTGCGTTGGAGCATCATTTTTGAACCCATCACCAGTCTCTATCATTTTCGTGTGAGACCTACAGGCCATACAGAGTGTAGGCCAAATGTTTTCACTTGATTAGTTTTTTAGCATGACCTTGGTTTTTATAAATACACATGCTAGATGCTATAATTATTATGTATTATTATCTCGCCTTACGAAGTAAATTGGAGATATTGTGAGAGGATGTCGTCGTCATTGTACCCGGCCTGGAAATTATAAGGTTTTTGTTTTTTTTGCAAATTCTAAAAAAAAACTAGATAATATCAAGAAAAAATATGGGGGGTGGGTATTCCACCTGGGGGTACATGTACTACCCCTGGGGATTCCATGGGTGCTCCAATGTTAAAATCCCTATATGATAAGAGTTTTATGTTGAGCTGAAGTTCACGTGTACATCTGTACATAGAAAGTTTGCTGCAGTTGTCAACTGTCCATGGATGATTACGAAACTTGGTACACATGATTCTTATGGTTGGAGGATGCACCTGTGCTATCTATGAGAGGAAATATTAATTTGTGTCCTAATTATGAGGTTTTGGACTTAGTAATCTGCTAATGATAATGTACATACATGTACACCTGTACATGGAAAGTTTGCTGAAGCGGTCAGCTTTCATTGGATGAGTTTGACACTTGCTAAACAAGTTCAATGTGATTCGAGGATGTACATGAGCTATTTAATAATATGACATTAAATATGAATTTTTGTCCTAATCATCACAGTTTGAACTTTTTTACGTTTCCATTGATAAGGTTTTTGTTGGGCAAAAATTTACATGTATATAGACCTGTACATGGAAAGCTTGCTGAACCTTGCGTGGGATGATTATAAAAATTACTGGACATGTTTCATGTTTTCCTGGGTCAGACCTATCCAGCAGTAGTAATCCAACACGGGACTGACCTATCCAGCAGTAATCCCAAATGGCACTAGCCTATCAAGCAGTAATCCCACACGGGACTGGCCTATCCAGCAGTAATCTTGCACGAGACTGACCCATCCAGAAGTAATCTCAGACAGGATTGGCCTATCCAGCAGTAATCTCAAACAGGACTGGTCTTTTCAGCAGTAATCCAACATGGGACTGGATTATCCAGCAGTAACTCCACACGGGACTGGTCTATCCAGCAGTAATAACACAGGGGACTGGCCCATCCAGCAGTAATCTTGCATGGGAATGACCTATTCAGCAGTGATTTTGCTCTGGACTGCCCTATGCAGCAGTAATCCCAATTCACTGACCTATCCAGCCATAATTCTACATGGGATCGATCTATCTGGCAGTAATCCCACATGGGACTGATGTTATTGTCTGTACCAGATCATCTAGTGATGTTATTGTCTGTACCAGATCATCTAAGTCAGACATTATTGTCTGTACCAGATAATCTGTCAGATGTTTTTGTCTGTACCAGATCATCCATGTCAGACATTGTCTATATTAGGCAGATCATCTATTCCAGACATTATTGTCTACCAGATCCTCTATTCCAGACATTATTGTCTGTATCAATAACTCGAGAACATTCAACCGATTGACTTCAAGCTTAGAGAGTGTCTTGACATTGGTGAGAGGATGGTTGGGATTGCTTTTCAGTTACCTGTGTAATCCAAGATGGCCATCATCAACTATTTTTGATTGTCAGCAGTTGGATCTTGACACATTTCTTGTCTGACCAATAACTCAGTAACTTTTGAACTGATCAACTTCAAACTTGCAGAGTACATTGACATTGGCGAGAAAACAGTTGTGATTGCTTTTCAGTTACCTGTATAAATTCAAGATGGCCGCCATCAGCCATCTTGCATTTATGGATCTTTACACATTTCTTGTCTGCCCAAAAACTATTGAACCAATCGTCTTCAAATTTGGAGAGTGTTTTGACATCGGTGAGAGGATGGTTGACATGCTTTGCGATTACCTGTGTACTCCAAGATGGCTGCCAGGCATCTTGGATTTCAGCAGTTTGATCTTGTCATGAGTTTGATCGAGAATGATTGAACCAATCATCTTCAATGGCTTGACATCATTGAGAAGACTGTTGGGATTGCTTTTCAGTTACCTGCATAATCCAAGATGAACCATCTTGAAGTTTAAGTGCTTGCATCTTCTCTGGGCACTAAATTGAGGATAATTGAACCGATCATCGTTCAAATCCTTGATGTCGGTCAGGATTGCTTTTCAGTTACCCGTGTAATCGAAGATGGACGAAAGGTGAGATGTTGGGGCTCTCAGAACGCTTGTCAATTATTAAATTGCCGTTTTATCCATAAAAATGTAAAACCCTCATCTATTTTAATTATTTGCCCTCAAAAAATAGGCAGTTAGGTCATGCTAACAACCAATCAGTTAGGTCATGCTAACAACCAATCAAGTGACAATGACCGTAGCAGCTGGTCAGTCGAGGTCAGGAAGTGTTACTAATTGAGCAGGTAGTACAAATGTGACTGAAGTGTGGGTTTTTGATATCATACAAGTGTATGGTCTTTTAATATGTGGACAGCCCCCACCTTTATTCCTGGGCATTTATATGTAATGTGTTCAGACGACGTATCATTCTCATACAAGAAGATACACTTAATGGATAATACATGTATAATTCAACATAATAATCTCAATATACATGTATATGTAACAAAATGTTCAGTTCCATAATTATGAACATGCACAAGTACTTACGTATATAAATTATTGATATTTGTTTTCTGTTTCTCTCCTGTAGGACATTTGCACAGCAGTGTAGAAACATAGAACAACTCAACTTAAATACATGCAAAAAAATTACAGATGTGTAAGTAGCACAGTAGTCCGTTATGTAATTTTGTTACTGTGTCATAGTGAAAGTTTGATAATTGTGGATATTATATAATTACATTGTTATAAATATGTACTTTTACTGTAATTTTTCAAGTTCCGTAGTTCTTCTTCCACAACTAAGTCTCGTTTTGCTGTATAAATAATACAGCAGTGAGGATTTTATCTAGCACCCCTCATCTGAAATGTAATAAAAACAAGTATTTCTCCATTTTGACAAGGAGAATGTATAAATATATATCATGAATAATTAGCAAAAACTGTCTTTGTGTATTGTAGAATAATGACAAGTTAATAATATGACAAACTACATTATTTGGCTTTAGCGAACCACGGTTAAGGATGATTTTCCAAAGCTGTAATACTTATAGTGCTATTGTTTGCATGTAAGATCATGCATTGAAAACTGATACTGTAATTAACTTGTTAATGTTATTTTTCAGAACGTCGGAAAGCTTAGGAAAATATTGTTTCAAATTGTCTTACCTGGATTTATCGTCATGTGCTCTCATAACAAACAACTCCCTCAAATCTATCAGGTAATTATGCAGTCTGCTTTCTGATATCATCCAGTATGTCCCACCTGGGGCAAATGAACTAAAGTTTGAATCGTTACATTAGACTAGCTACAATGGATTGGTCAATGCTTCCCAGCTTATAACACATTATGTGACGTAGTTGCACAGTAAGATGGGGCAAGAGTCATATTCTTGCAGATTCAATACCAAAACCGATTGTTGCATCATGGGAGATGAGCTGATGCTGGAATTCGAATGCTCAGCCTATGAAACAAACATATTAATTAGTCACATCTTTGCATTTCGTCTTGTGTGTGTAGGGACTGTGCAAGAGTCTACTGATGTAGGCTGTTTAAGAGTGTCGGTGCCATCTAGCTAGTCTACTTCTAATACATTTGCTTCTGGTCCCGCCGAAGGAGTTGTTTATACAATCTAACAATATATGTAAATTAACAAAAAAAAATCCCTTCTTAAATGTGCAATCCTCTCAAACTCTTGTGATGCCTCTTACCATTATACAAGCTGAAAGATACAATCTGCAGTCCAAGGTTACATGTATATCCACACATCCCCCATTCAAATGTGAAGTTTGGTGAGCCCTTTGCTTTGATTAGGATGAAAACAACTCTGAAAATGGAAGTCACTGTGATATAATATTCTATATTTTGGCTGTGATTATGCCATCATCAGGAATTCCTGACGATGGCATAATTATGGCCGAACTATAGAATAGTACATCACAGTAACTAACATTTTCAGAGTTATTTTCATCTTTAGTTAATGTAAAACAAATCTGTGGGAATGATGGATAAGCCCTTGGTTAATTCTCCTTTCCATTTAGTAGTTAGCTGGAGAAAATCATAGTATACAGAGAAGACTTGCGCACCAATTATTTTTTTGTCCTTCATGTACCTTTGGCCATGAAAATATGATTTTTTGTATTTCCATTGTCAAACATGACATAGGCCTACCGATGGCCTGTGTTGAAAATGACGTTAAACTCTACTACTCACTCACTCATTCACCCCCTGTTGTGCAATTGTGCACGAATGGCAGATTGAATAATTGGGATGTCCTATCTCGCAATGTCCTATATACACATTCCAACTAGCTGAGATTACCTCCCTTAGACAAGATCTAATTACAGCCCTTAAGAGGGACCTGGTTCTGCCTTTGATATTCTAATGTTATTTCTTGCACTTGTAGTGATGGCTGTCCCAATTTGGAATACATGAACATATCATGGTGTAGTCGTTTGAACAATGATGGTCTGGAAGCACTGGCGAAAGGCTGTAAAAAACTCAAGTCATTTTTCTGTAAAGGTTGTTTGGAGGTGAGAATCATCAACATATGAAAGGATTGGATTGAATGTCTCTTTCTTTACTCGCAGTGATGTAAGTCTTCCGGTTTTTGCCGGAAATCCGTTTTTTTTTTTAAACTTGGTAAAAATTCTGTTTTTTGGGAAATTTAGATTCTCTTCCGGTTTTACCAGAAAACTGATACTTGATGTCGACTAAATCGTTATTTGAGCATTTAAAACGCAAAGTTTATCTTATCTTGATAAAGGATTTATTGGTACCATACATGATCCTCAAGATTGGATCCTGATTGTCCGAAGAAGCATTTTTATGATGATTTGTTGATGTATGAAAGCAATTTAATTTCTGTATGGTTACAGCATATGATTTGGTGGGAAGAAATAAGATGGATGTCTCCACATTTTTTATTACAATTGGTTGATTTCACATGATGCTATTCACGGGGCGATGTAGGCCCGTAGGGACTAATGGTCCTGTCTTGTAGTCAGAAAAAATTGAGCACCAGCTCTGTGTCTTGCTAACACAGCAAAAGGTAGAGTTCTTACACGACAAGAAAGAGGTCTGAAACTTCCTTCTTTAGAGTGTCCACGTTTCTGTGTTTTTAATGTCCGCGTATAGTTGCAGATCTGATATGTTTAAGTAAAATTTCCATTTATCTAATTTTATGCGTGTTTTCGTTCATTTTCCAGTGGCACTACTTTCGTGCTCAAAATATGTCGTCTGCTAAACCACAGATTTTGAGAGGCGCATGTTGAGTGATTTTGTGGGACTAACTCATTCTCATTAGAAAGCGTGTTTGGGCAGTAATTTAGTATTAAATAATACCAGTATAAGTGTAATTCATTGTAGAAAACAATGGGATATTTCACTTTGCCTGTATTCATTTACATTTTCATGAAATATGTCTGTTGAGTTACAGTTTGACATTTTCACCATTCAAGCTTACCCCTCAAGACCCTCTGCATTATATTTTTATAGTAAGTTTCTAAAATCCAGTGGTGGTCAAATCATTTACGTAATAATTTCCCTGTATTCAGAAATGTTTTCTTTGCATTCTACTTCTGAAATATTCATGTAATGTTGCAAGCATTTCCCCCTGATCTACAGAAAGAGCTCTGCATATCAGAGACATGCTGTGTTTGAAGCTGTAAGGTGACAGGGGAGATAACCAAATAGAACTGTAATATACTAGGATTGTACTGACTGGAGGAGGTACATGAAACAATATGATGCCATGAGAGGATGCATCCCAGCATAGCTCCAGTCCATCTAACCATGAGGATTTTACATTGTATCTCAATACTCATTTTTACCCCTCGGCCAATTTTGGCCATGGGGTATTGTCGTCTTGTACGTCCGTCTGTTCGTACGTGACGTGAGCGAGATAGATGGAAAACGGTTCCACTGAAGAATTCCAAATTTGGTATGCTTATTTACCTATTCAAGGACCAGAAGAAGCCTATTGAATTGGGATCTGATTGGGTGGAAACCTTGGCGGCCATCTTTAATTTTATGCAAAATGGATAATGATCTATATCTCGGAAATCATTGAACTGTTCAATACGAAAGTTGGTATACATCATCGATACATCAAGCAACTTTCAATGAATTACCAAACCGGCTTTTCAGATTAGCTGGAAATCCTGGAGGCCATCTTTAATTTATGCAAAATCGATAATGATACATATCCCTGTTACCATTCAATTGTTTTATATGAAAGTTGGTATACATCATCAACGCATACAGATACTTTAAATCGGGACCTGACTGAATGAAAACCTTGGCGGCCATCTTTAATTTATGCAAAAACTTTAATGATATATATCTTTGAAATCATTGTTTTATACTAAACTTGGTATACAGCATCGATGTATCAAGAGACTTGCAATGAATAACCACATCAGTTCCTCTGAGTGGGGAGAAGGATGGGCGGCCATCTTTAATTTATGCAAAATCATTAATGATCTCGTTCTCCGATACCATTAAAGTGCTCGATGTAAAATTTGGTATACATCATCGATGCATCAAGAGACTTACGACAAATGACAGTTCTGGTTTCTCTGATTGGGCGGAAACCTTGGTGGCCATCTTTAATTTATGCAAAATCTTTAATGATGTATATCTCTGATACCATTTCAGTGTTCTATACGAAACTTGGTATACAGCATCAATGTATCAAGTGACTTTCGAATAACCACATCAGTTCCTCTGAGTGGCGGGAAGGATGAGTGGCCATCTTTAATTTATGCGAAATCATTAATGATCTCTATCTCTGATACCGTTTAAATGCTCGATGTAAAATTTGGTATACATCATTGATGCATCAAGAAACTTATGTAATGAATACCGGTTTCTCTGATTGGACGGGAACCTTGGGGGTCATTCCTAATTGCAAAATTTTTGATAATCTGTATATTTGTGACTTGACTGCTTGGTGTTCCTGACATCTTGGTTCAAATTGAATACATTATGGTAATGTACCCAGAGCCGAGAGGTTTTCAGATGCGCAGCTTCGTATTGTTATTTACTGCTGAAGGATATGCTTTCGATTATCTGAAAAAAAGTGAAAATTTTTACAAATATTGGTAACATGTATTGAAGACATTATTTTATCATTTCATCAGGTTGGTTTCATAATAAATGTCTGTCCCAGTGGGTTTTTACCCCTCGGCCAAAATTTGGCCGAAGGGTATTGTCGTCGTCATGTACGTCTGTCCGTCTGTCCGTCCGTCCGTCTGTCCGTCTGTCCGTCTGTCCGTCACACCTTTCTCGTTACCAAGATATCTTCAGAACGACTTACCCTAGGCACACGAAACTTGCAGTGCACATCCGTATGCTTGTGACCCAGAACCCTATTGAATCTGGACCTGATTGGTTAGAAACTTTGGCGGCCATCTTTAATTTATGCGAAACCATCACAGCTTTCTTGTTACCAAGATATCTTTAGAACGACTTACCCTAGGCACCCCAAACTTGCACTGCACATCCATATGCTCATGACCCAGAACCCTATTGAATCTGGACCTGATTGGTTGGAAACTTTGGCGGCCATATTTAATTTATGCGAAATCATTAATCTTGTGTATCTTAGGTATCATTTCTCTGTTCAGTGTGAAACTTGGTATAGATCATCGATGCATCAAGAAACTTCAAAGGAATGACCAAACCAGTTTCCCTGATTCGGTGAAAACCTTGGCGGCCATCTTTAATTTATGCAAAATCTTCAATGATATATATCTCTGATACCACTCAAGTGTTCTATACGAAACTTGGTATACAGCATCGATGTATCAAGAGATCTGCAATGTATAGCCACATCAGTTCCTCTGAGTGGCGGGAAGGATGGGCGGCCATCTTTAATTTATGGAAAATCAATAATGATCTCTATCTCTGATACTGTTCGAGTGCTCGATGTAAAATTTGGTATATATCATCGAAGCATCAATAGACTTACGACAGTTCTGGCGTTTCTGATTGGGCGGAACCTTGGCGGCCATGTTTAATTTATGCAAAATCTTCAATGATATATATCTTTGATACCATTTCAGTGTTCTATATGAAACTTGGTATCCAGCATCGATGTATCAAGAGACTTGCAATGAATAACCACATCGGTTCCTCTGAGTGGCGGGAAGGATGGGCAGCCATCTTTAATTTATGCGAAATCATTAATGATATATATCTCTGATACGGTTCCAGTGCTCGATGTAAAATTTGGTATACATCATCGATGTATCAATAGACAGTTCTGGTTTTTCTGCTTGGGCGGAAACCTTGGTGGCCATCTTTAATTTATGCAAAATCTTTAATGATGTTTATCTTTGATACCATTTCAGTGTTCTATATGAAACTTGGTATACAGAATCTATGTATCAAGAGACTTGCAATGAATAACCACATCAGTTTCTCTGAGTGGTGGGAAGGATGGGCGGCCATCTTTAATTTATGCGAAATCATTAGGGATCTCTATCTCAGATAATTTTCAAATGTTCGATGTAAAATTTGGTATACATCGTCGATGCATCAACAGACTTACGTTTGAGGCCATTTCTAATGGCAAAATTTTTCATAATCTGTATATTTGTTACTTGACTGCTTGGTGTTCCTGAAGTCTTGTTTTAAATTGAATACATTATGAATGGCTGGCGCCCATGCAGAGCCGAGGGGTTTTCAGATGCGCAGCTTCGTATTTTAAAATATATATATGTTTACAATTACACTAATGCACTAGAGATCCTTGTTGAGAGGAATGTGTGAGACCACAAGTATGACTCTTCGCCATGAGATGGAACATCAAAGAGTTAGTGGAATTATTCCAACAGCCTATTTTACATTTAAATAGCCCCGTTTCAGTGCCTAAGGCTCTAGTTTTTTTTCTGAACTTCATAAAATCTTATTAAAATTTGATTTGGATATTTCTTATAATCACTGTTAAGCTGTGAGATATGTCTCAGCCCTTTTTTATGCACTAACTGTTTTGTAATTTTTTATTTTTTTTTGCAGATCTCTGATGCAGGCATTAGACATTTGGCAGAGAACTGCTCCTACCTAAGAACAATAAATTTACATAGTTGTTCAGTAAGTCATCAGTTGGATGCTTCATTGTTATCAGTATCATGTATAAACAGTCATGTGCAAAAATGCTCTGTAGAAGTTTTTCTGGTGGTCAGCACATGAAGCTGAGGGTTGTTTCAGAAAAGAAGTACATGAGAAGGCAGTCAAGATAAATGGTGTATGGGTTGTTGGTCTTTCACGTAATAACGTCAGATGGTTAGAGAGTCGTCTGTGTATTTTAATTATGTGGGTGGCGGTTGTCTTATTAAAAATAGTGGATAGCTCTTGTTTGTTTTTAGCCAGTTTCTGTTGGATGAAATCATACTGATTGTGTTATTGATGCTGGATGGGTGGCTGTCCGTACTGGATTTCCTGTTATGTGGGTAGCTGGTAGTGATGACAAGATAAATGTGGGTGGCAGGTGAAAATAAAGAAGTACTTTCCGCCTGCATCATGTACTTTTTTTCTGGAACAGCCCTGAACCTGAAGCTGGTTTTCTGACCTACAGTATTCGACTAAATGTGATGTAACTCCACTTGGAATATTAGGATTTTTAAAAATCCCTAGATTAGTTTCCAAGCTAAATTAACAAGTTCTTGCAGTTCGGATAACAAGATTCATTGATTATATATAGGAGGATCATTACTTTACTTTGGTTATTTTGCAGCAAGTGACAGATGAAGCCGTTCATAGTCTCAGTGACCACTGTCATGAGTTAGAGTTTTTGTGTGTTTCACAATGTTCACAACTCACAGACGCCTCTCTAGTGGCATTAGGTCAGGGCTGTAAGGAACTCAAGTAAGTATATCTCCATGTTGGAATTAGATATCAACTCTTGTGTGTCTCTCTAGTGGCATTAGGTCAGGGCTGTAAGGAATTCGGATAAGTATATCGCCACATTGGAATTAGATTTCAACTCATGTATGTCTCTCTATAGTGAAATTAGGTCAGGGCTGTAAAGAACTCGGGTAAGTGTATCTCTACATTGGAATTAGATATCAACTCATGTATGTGAAATTAGGTCAGTGCTGTAAAGAATTCGGGTAACTATATCTCTACTTTGGAATTAAATATCAACTCATGTATACATCACTAGTGGCATTAGGTCAGGGCTGTAAGGAACTCAAGTAAGTACACTGCCAAAAATAGGGTACTTAAAACGAGAAAAAAACAACTTATTTTAAGAAAAAATCATCTTGAAATAAGATAAATTATCATGGAGTGGGGTAAGAATAATTTACTTACGGATATTTACTTGGATAAGAAAATTATAAGTTTATTTATCTTATTCAAGATTCACAAATCTTATTCGAAGATCTTAATTAAGAAAAATTATCTTGGCGCTTTTTACTCATTTAAGAAAAAAAATCTAATTTTTTCTTCAGTAAGATAATTTATCTTGCTATGAAATCTAAAGTAAGATATTTTTGGAGTGGGGTAAGAATATTAAACTTATTCCAGATAATTAACTTGTTCAAGAAAAAATGACCACTTGGATAAGAAAATATTTCTCAAAGCTGTTAACTTGGATAAGAAAATATTTCTCAAGGCTGTTGAGATAAATATTCTTACTCAAGAAAACATGTATACAGTCTTCAAGATAAGTTATCTTACATTGTAAATTCATTGTAAAAGGGATCTTGAGCTAGCAACATTTACTTAATTAAGAAAAAACATGCTAAACAACATTTAATCAAATTAAATGACAAAAAAAATCTTTTGAAGATGGGGAAATTTTATTCAAATGATGCATGTAGTGAATAGTCTGCACATATTAGGTGCAAAAGTGTATGCATGTAGAAGAGGTATATACCAACTCCATAGTGACACTTCAAATATTTCCCTTCAATCCAATTAACGTTTCTAACTAAAGTTTTTTATATCATATTACTGCCAAAATCTGAACATGAATATATACTTGTTACAGTTAGCAGTATACATGTAAAATAAAAACATGATAAAATAATGTCATGCAATTGAAGTGTGAGTGAGTGATAGGATTTAACGTCGCTTTCAACCCATCATCATGCAATTGAAGGGCAAAAGTAAGTCATATATGTAAAACAGATAAATAAAGAATATATTTTAAATATTTTATGGCCTTTGTTCTGGCATTCATCCTTAAAACCTCTCCTTGACAAGTATTTCTTTCCATTTATAGCAGTAATACTAAAATATATTTGCACATTTCTCGCCCATGTCAAAGTTGTAGGATATGACAAGAGACTGATATAATTAAAACCATGCAAAATAGCCAAACACCAAAGATATGATGGATACTTCTCAAATTTAGAAAATCTGTCATCTTCAATTCTCCATAGACATTACAAATATAACAGCATATTGCACTCTTGATAGTAAAAACACCTAAACTGTTCAAGTAGAATTGCCCAGCCTTTGTGCTCGATCATCAGGTGCTTGTGGTGGAGAAAGTCCCAATGTTTAGTCGCAGACAAGGTCTTGCAAGCTAAAGCATACACCCAAGTTCATATATGAATATTTTTCCAAAGCTGAAGGAAAGAACTAGGAAACACTGGAGGAATCAATACACTACAAACCATGTAGAATCCAGATCCGAAGTTTTATGCAAATACTCAAATCCCGAAAAGTGTCTGCCAGTCAAAATTGCCAGAGGCAACTTGCCACCAACTTACATTACAAAGACATGTTTCCTGAAATGACTGCAGTCACTGGTTTGATGCAATGACTTTGGTTTGAATGCCTATCTGACATATATAATGAATAAGCTTATTCAACCCCAAAATACTTCTGGAGAATTCAAAAACATATTTTCAATTTTTTTTTTCATTATACTGTAAATATTAAATAATTTGATTAGCTAATGTATATAAAAATGTGTTGCTTTCTTATATCTCTTCGACATGGGGAAGCTTTTCTTGGAAATACATTTCTACATTGCTGTGCACATGGGAGGTCGAGCTTGTATCTTTGCTTTTTATACATATATTTTTTCGCGTTTGCTTTGAAACCAATGTAACAGTCTTAAACTTACTTTCTAATTGCCTGTGTTCAGGTAGACAAAACCGACGAAACCGATCTGCAGATCCGCACTTTCACCAACAGAAGCCCCTAGGATCTAGTTTGTTTCCCAATTTGTTGTTGTTGTTGTTGTATATCTGTAAATCCACTCCCAAAGAAAGCAAATCTCATTTTCGACGATTTCGCTCAGTTCATTGAACACATTGAGCAACATACTACTCTCATTCATCTGTAGAACGATCTGCACTGAGAGGCTCAGTTGAGTTTCCTCAATAATGTTCCTGGATACCAATATAATTCGCGAGAATTGTGAAAGAACAGAAGATTTCAGTTGAAAATGGCGGCAATACATGAACCCATATGAAAACCATAACCGCACATGAAGGTGGATTTGCAGATAAAAATACTAAATTACAAAAATATGTTCCTCACTCAAGTAGAAGATATAATTTCACGTATATCTCAGGCAAGTTGTAACAGTAACTCTTACAAATTGACAATGAACAATTTCTTTCAGGAAACCACAAGTTCATACTATTAGTGTAGCGATCCGTTTCCACTCGATTCACGATCTTACATTTTAAGGAGACAAATCACAGAAAAGACATCTTAGTTAAGATAACTTTTCTTATCACACCATACATCTGGTAAAAATAAATCTTATTTAAGATGACTTTTCTTATAACAAGATATATCTAGTAAAATTAAATCATATTTAAGATAATTTTTCTTAAAATAAGATAAATCTGGCAAAATTGGACAAACTAAGAAAACATTTCTTGTTTTAAGGTAATTTATCTAGAATTGAGGTAAAAAAAACTTATTTAAGTACCCTATTTTTGGCAGTGTATATCTCCACAATGAAATTAGATATCAACTCATGTATGCCTCACTAGTGGCATTAGGTCAGGGCTGTAAGGAACTCAAGTAAGTATATCTCCACACTGAAATTAGATATCAACTCATGTATGTCTCTCTAGTGAAATTAGGTCAGGGCTGTGAGGAACTCGGGGTAAGTATATCTTCACATTGGAATTAGATTTCAACTCCTGTATGTCTCTCTAGTGAAATTAGGTCAAGGCTGTAAGGAATTCGGATAAGTATATCGCCACATTGGAATTAGATATCAACTCAGGGATGTCTCTCTAGTGGCATTAGTTCAGGGCTGTAAAGAACTCGGGTAAGTATATCTCCACAATGGAATTAGATATCAACTCATGTGTGTCTCTCTAGTGAAATTAGGTCAGGACTGTAAGGAACTCAGGTAAGTATAATTAATTATAGCTTTCAAATCATGGAAACCTCTATAGTGTCATTAGGTCAGGGCTGTATTTTAAGGAACTCGAGAGTATATTTATCAACTCACAGATGCATAGTGACTTCTCAGTTTATTTTCATTGGGTACATGTATGTACATTTAGTATAAAACACCGTGCTTGAAACCATGTTAAAGGTTATACCAAATGACTCTATACTACTTTGCATTAAAACATACCCAGTAGTGTTCCAAACAGCAAATTAGTATTTTTTTCTCGAATAATGTCGTCGAAGTGGGTTTTAGGACACGAATAGCACACATGTGGGGGAAAACGTATTGGAGCCGTGACCTCTGGTGCATGACGTCACAACCTGATTACGATTGCGCCGTAAACGTCATAGTCTATGACGTCGGGCGTTGTTACGAAAGATTCACCCAACTGTGGGAGTTCTAGCGTGATGTCGCTGACATTTTGACGTCACAACAGGCATTTGAGCGAGATCGTAATCAGGCTGTGACGTCAGAGGTCAAGCGGTCACAGCTTTCGCCGTTTTGAAAGGGGCATGAAATTGTCGCACTTTACTGCTGCTATTTCCAACCTTGGGCAGTTTGAAAACATACAAAAATGTAAACAAGTCTATATAATCACCTCTACAACAATTTAGCACAAAAAAATAGCACATTTTGAGACCATTTTGTATAACCTTTAATCATGCATCCATTGGTGAGGCCACCAGATTGTTCTGGACAGAGTTTATAAGACTTGTTTTTCTAAATTCAGTACCCTGTTTCTTCTAATTATTCAGATGGCAAAACACTCAACATATGTTAATTCTCCTACAGTGAAATGAATACAAAATAACATTTTCTTGACAGGACATTAGAGGTTGCAGCCTGTTCACAGTTCACAGATCATGGTTTTCAAGCTTTAGCAAAGGTAGGACATTTTATAGGTTTGCAAGCTAGTGATCTACTTGCCATCAATACGGAGCTGGAGGCCCATGGTTTCCTGAATATTTCGCACCACTTTTGATTTTGCTTATCAAGCTGAAATCGCTCTGCCTATAAATTGATTGCTAAATGTTCCTAAAGCGTTGGGATCCACTGATTAACTTGGCATAATACAGCACCATTCCTGATCATGACATGAATAAATATGTCTAAATATTCATCTGCAAAGTTCTTCTCAATATTAAGCCCCATTGGGCTTCCACGGGGATTGACTTGGGATGTCATTGTGCACACCGCAGGTCATGGTGAGAATAGACCTCAGCTCCTCAGACAGCTTGTCATAAGAGGCGACTAACTGAGGCACCCGTGGGGTTCCCGGGTGTGAAAAGGAATAGGACCCCTTCCGCGTGGTTCCCGGGTGTGAAAAGGAATAGGACCCAACGTCGTGATATGACTGAAATATAGTTGAAAGCGACGTTAAATCTCATTCACTCACTCACTCAATATTAATACTGTCGGAGTCCCCCTCCTCCTGTATGTAGTGGTGATTTCTAATATGTGAACTGTTTCTCCTTTACATTCTTCACAAGTGAATGGTCTTGCTTTAGATCGTTAATAACTTCTTGATTTTATCTCTGACAGGATCAAACTTATACCTTTAAAAGACACATTAAACCTTCTGATATCTTCCCAAAATAGTTTCATACATTGTATTTCACATAAAACAGTTCATGTATTTCACACATCGATAGCTTCAATTGGAAAATTTAAAAAAAAATGTCTATTGATCATGTTAATAAGTTGTGTTTAAAATTTAGAAACAGAAAATGTACAACCATTGTGAAGTTTTATGGAGAAAATGGGCAAAAACCAGTCATCAGGATTAAACTGGTGTGTGCCAGTACACCAGCAGATAGCCAGTCTCAGTGAAATCACTTCTATTCGCTATTAGTTGACCTTGACCTATTAGTTGTTCAATGATACCATTTCAAATATTTACTTATATAACAACAAAGGGGATCTGACACTGATGTACGGAAAATGAAGTATTTTCACAATGGTGTATGGAAAATTAAGTTTTTTCAAGAAAGCAGAAAATACTGTGAAACTGAGAAAGAGACTGAAAAAGTAGCTTGAGGATGCTGTATGCAAAGATTCCTCTCCTGTTCTAGATTGTATATTGTGTCCTTCACATATACCTAAACATCGAGAGAGAAGAAACACTGTTGAATTTGGGGTCATGAGGTCAAGGGTCACTGAATTTCCAAAAAAAGCCAATGCTGTATTCTGGGAAAGCTAATGGTTATGCTTGAAAATTAACATCTGTTTTTTGTGCGGGCGTAGTATATTGAAGCCAATTGTGGTTCTTATTTTAAATCTATTTGATATTTTTTATCTCTGCTCCTTAGCTGAATTTTTGAAGTATTGTAATGTTCTGATGATTTCTGAGCATTGTATTCACCATGACTTTATTGTTTACCTGATATATATAGTTTGTTTACCATTTCTTATTCAAGCAAAATTGTAGCAATCTTCAGAAGATGGATTTGGAGGACTGTGTATTGGTAAGTTGTAAAGTTCAATTTCAAATTTAAATCTTTAACATGAACATCAATATTTGTCTTCCATGTTATTTTATTATGTGAACTTTCAGACCAGCAGTTCAGACCAGCTTAATCTTCCAATTAGTGAACAGCGTTTACGCACCGATAGCGCGCCAACGTGCTGGCCTAATCACCAAGACTTATTACACCCCCCCATGATGTGACCCTTGCCGCCACGCGCCGGTAGAATATAGTCCGGTCAAACCACTGAACCATTGTGAGCATGTCGGCGGTAAACAAAGGCTTCCCGTTGGCGCGCTTGCCGGATCGCACGCCAACAGCCGTCACCGCTTAAAACTGAATTGTTTTCAAAGAGTTCCCCTCTGGCGGTGTACGGTAAGAACACAATCTATTCTACAGTTTAAATTACTGGCTAAGTAATTAAAAAATATATAGAAGATTTGACTTCTTCAATAAGAATGCTGTAAATGTTTATCTATCATTTTTTGTTTGCGCTCCAAGGAAACTCGGCCGTCCTGTGAACATTCGGTTGAGACTACGAATAATCTTCATTAACAAAAAGTTTCGCCAAAGATAGCTTAAAGTATGCCTAAATATATTATCAGAATTCATAAAACGTTGGTGTGTGCAAATTGCGAAAGCCGCCTCCTCTTTCAGAACGGCCAGTAAAACGGTTGAACGTAACATTTCAAATGAATACAGCTTCGTATAAATTCAGACACACGGGCGAGTCGAGATCATAATCGGGGCAACATGCAGTGCTCGGTCAGACTAGTTGTCTCTTTGGCTTGTCTTGTTACAACCGCCTAACCAAAATATACACAGAAACTTAAAAGATCAATTAGCTCCTTACAGAGAATGACAAATACTCCAATTGTATATGCTCTTTATTCGTTACCGCCCGACTTAAAGGTTGCACACAAAATAATATATAACTTCCGATGAGGAAATAAGAATCAACAAGCCCACACATCCATCGTTCCAGCTAAATAACAAAAACGAATAGTAACAGAGATTTCTGCCTGAACAATAAGTTAATGCCATTTCATTTCTTTTCAAACGAGACGCAGACGCGCATTTTGTTGGACGAAAGCCGTCATCGCTTTACCCCGTCAGAGGGAGAATGCGCTGTTATGTTTATATTCTCCACTTGTTTACGCCAAACTTAACGAGATGATTAATCTTTACAGTGTTGCTTTCTTGCTGACAATATAACATCCGTTATACTGTTCGACAGGAAGTATACATTAACACATATGAAATGTAGGTCTTGATGTTGGGGACGGAGGGAGGGACTTCAGCTATAATAAATTAGTGTCAAAAATAAAGTTCACTCTGTCAGTTTAATCTCCCGCTATCAATGGTCCTTTGCAAATTAACCCGAAGATTAACACAACATAGCGGGATGTATTAACATTACAGCGGCAGGGCTAGAAAAAAAAAAAAAAAATAATAACAGATTAATCCCAGACGGATTGTCCTCATACTAATTCGTTTCATCTATCATTGGATCAAAACGAATACGCCCCAGACTTTAAACGTGTACATTCATGTATTTGTGCATGAATAACCTGCGATGATATACGTACATGTACTCAAGTGAAATCGTATTGAACTGCCGTCGACTGTACTGTTTTCATAGTAATATGGATTATAACTTAAAGTGAAAGATTTTCCCATCAGTCGGTCTTCTTCCTGCCAAATCATACTGTCCTTCAGTAAAATATAACTTCTGCACAGTAATATGTTGCAAGATTTCAAACACGTGTTCTCATTTTCCCGCGAAAAGCCACGTGGGGTCAAACTGGTCGCGCGGGGCTATATTAAGCATGTTCAGACAGCATCCAACACTTGTACCAAAGTTCGTCTGGATAGCTAGATTGTGTGTAGACGCCAGATTTCCAGAGGGTTGATCTATTAAACAGAGGAGTGAGTTCTGTTTTATTGGTGACAACTCCTCAGAAAGGGATTACCAGACTTCAATCAAATCAATCAACCGATTTCTAGTAAAAAGGTACGGGTATTACATAATTCGTTTCATCGGTTCTTGTCCCACTGATTAAATATTTATACACTGCATAATCCGGTAGTAAAATCCCGGGCATTTACTCTTGAATGGTCAAAATTAACACAATTTGCAAGAATTTTTGAATATATAAAAACGAATGACTTGAACTTGCGCATCTGTATGAGAAGCGGCCGTAAGATGAAACTTCCAATAAACAAATACCCATTCTTTAATACCAGAAACGCTATTCCGTGAGACGCACAAGTCTGGGTCAACTTTAAAAGCAGGTGTCCGACGAAGCACAAATTACAATCCATTTTGCAAGCAGTGTTTATGATTAAAATAAATCTTAAATCTATTTCCTTTTACAAATTTTTAGATGGAATGCAAATACGCTTGATCGAGGTCCACGTGTTCGCCGGTAACACAAATTCATATACCTGATGTTATTTAATAGGTATGAATTACAGGCAGACATTCTGTGCAAACAGTTAGCTTCGTGCCGATTAACGCCACATGGACTCCCAACTGATTTTCTTGAGCTCTCTCGCGTGAACGATCGCTCGCTAACAAAGACCTCACTAGCGTGCTCCTACTCCTGCAGCTCGCTTCCAGCCATTGTCTGACCGTGCTGATAGCGCGCAGCCTGTGTTCAATCATGTCGACGGACTACATTCAACATAGTTAGAACAATGGCCAGCCGATAATCATGGGCATTGGCGCGCTATACCTTTGTGTTGGCGCGCTTCGTTTGCGCGCCGTTGGTGCGCCAACACTAACCTTTCAGCTGGTCTGAACTGTAGGAGGTTGATTCTGTTGATGAATCATTGTCCATTAACGTACTGTTCATGTCATTAGTTTAGTAATAGATCATAAATTTGATAAGATCATAAGTAAATGAACTAGAAGTGTGTAACCTTAGATCAGACTAGATAGAATGCATTGGCCACTGCCTTCCTGTTTATAACACATGATGTGACACAGTTGCGCAGTAATATCGGGATGTGTCGTGTTCACGCAGATTCAAATGAAAAATGTGTGATGTATCACGATAGACGAGCTGATGCTGGAATTCAGATACTCGGTCTATGAAACCTACAAAATTAGTGTCACCCATGATGCCCTGTGTGTCATCACCTCATCTCATCTTCCATGTGTAGAGAATGGGCAAGAGTCTGGTGGAATGGGTGGTTTGACGATTGTCAGTGCCATCTAGCTATTCTAATCTAATGTTACACACTTCTAGTTCATTGGCTTCTGGTAATATAAATGCAGTGCAGACAGCTATGGATATCAGTTCAGGAAAGAACATGGAGATCCACTAATATACTTTGTTCTGATTCAAGGTGGTCCAGAGCATCTGCATATTCTGTTGGTGATTGTCATGTTATTCTAATCATGAAAGGTTCTATTCCCTCCCTCTCTGAGACCACCCTTACATGTTATTCTGATGATGACAGGTTTTATTCCCTCCCTCTCTGAGACCACCCTTACATGTTATTCTAATCATGACAGGTTCTATTCCCTCCCTCTCTGAGACCACCCTTACATGTTATTCTAATGAGGACAAGTTTTATTCCCTCCCTCTCTGAGATCACCCTTACATGTTATTCTAATGATGCCAGGTTCTGTTCCCTCCCTCGCTGAGGCCACCCTTACAAGTTATCCTAATGAGGACAGGTTTTATTCCCTCCCTCTCTGAGACCACCCTTACATGTTATTCTAATGATGACAGGTTTTATTCCCTCCCTCTCTGAGGCCACCCTTACATGTTATTCTAATGAGGACAGGTTCTATTCCCCCCCCCCCCCGTTCTGAGACCACCCTTACATGTTATTCTGATTATGACAGGTTCTATTCCCTCCCTCTCTGAGACCACCCTTAGATGTTATTCTAATGAGGACAGGTTCTATTCCTTCCCTCTCTGAGACCACCCTTACCTGTTATTCTGATTATGACCGGTTCTATTCCCTCCCTCTCTGAGACCACCCTTACATGTTATTCTAATGAGGACAGGTTTTATTCCCTCCCTCTCTGAGACCACCCTTACATGTTATTCTAATGATAACAGGTTCTATTCCCTCCCTCTCTGAGACCACCCTTACATGTTATTCTAATGAGAACAGGTTTTATTCCCTCCCTCTCTCGAGACCACCCTTACATGTTATTCTAATGAGGACAGGTTCTATTCCCTCCCTCTCTGAGACCACCCTGACATGTTATTCTAATGAGGACAGGTTTTATTCCCTCCCTCTCTGAGACCACCCTTACATGTTATTCTAATGATAACAGGTTCTATTCCCTCCCTCTCTGAGACCACCCTTACATGTTATTCTGATGATGACAGGTTATATTTCCTCTCTCTTTGAGATCACCCTTACATGTTATTCTAATGAGGACAGGTTCTATTCCCTCCCTCTCTGAGACCACCCTTACATGTTATTCTAATGAGGACAGGTTCTATTCCCTCCCTCTCTGAGACCACCCTTACATGTTATTCTGATGATGACAGGTTATATTTCCTCTCTCTTTGAGATCACCCTTACATGTTATTCTAATGAGGACAGGTTCTATTCCCTCCCTCTCTGAGACCACCCTTACATGTTATTCTAATGAGGACAGGTTCTATTCCCTCCCTCTCTGAGACCACCCTTACATGTTATTCTAATGAGGACAGGTTCTATTCCCTCCCTCTTTGAGATCACCCTTACATGTTATTCTAATGATGACAGGTTATATTTCCTCTCTCTTTGAGATCACCCTTACATGTTATTCTAATGATAACAGGTTCTATTCCCTCCCTCTCTGAGACCACCCTTACATGTTATTCTGATGATGACAGGTTCTATTCCCTCCCTTTCTGAGACCACCCTTACATGTTATTCTAATGATAACAGGTTCTATTCCCTCTTTCTCTGAGACCACCCTTACATGTTATTCTAATGATAACAGGTTCTATTCCTCCCTCTCTGAGACCACCCTTACATGTTATTCTAATGATAACAGGTTCTATTCCCTCCCTCTCTGAGACCACCCTTACATGTTATTCTGATGATGACAGGTTATATTTCCTCTCTCTTTGAGATCACCCTTACATGTTATTCTAATGAGGACAGGTTCTATTCCCTCCCTCTCTGAGACCACCCTTACATGTTATTCTAATGAGGACAGGTTCTATTCCCTCCCTCTCTGAGACCACCCTTACATGTTATTCTAATGAGGACAGGTTCTATTCCCTCCCTCTTTGAGATCACCCTTACATGTTATTCTAATGATGACAGGTTATATTTCCTCTCTCTTTGAGATCACCCTTACATGTTATTCTAATGATAACAGGTTCTATTCCCTCCCTCTCTGAGACCACCCTTACATGTTATTCTGATGATGACAGGTTCTATTCCCTCCCTTTCTGAGACCACCCTTACATGTTATTCTAATGATAACAGGTTCTATTCCCTCTTTCTCTGAGACCACCCTTACATGTTATTCTAATGATAACAGGTTCTATTCCTCCCTCTCTGAGACCACCCTTACATGTTATTCTAATGATAACAGGTTCTATTCCCTCCCTCTCTGAGACCACCCTTACATGTTATTCTAATGAGGGCAGGTTCTATTCCCTCTCTCTTTGAGATCACCCTTACATGTTATTCTAATGATAACAGGTTTTATTCCCTCCCTCTCTGAGACCACCCTTACATGTTATTCTAATGATAACAGGTTCTATTCCCTCCCTCTCTGAGATCACCCTTACATGTTATTCTAATGATAACAGGTTCTATTCCCTCCCTCTCTGAGACCACCCTAACATGTTATTCTAATGATGACAGGTTCTATTCCCTCCCTCTCTGAGACCACCCTTACATGTTATTCTAATGAGGACAGGTTCTATTCCCTCTCTCTTTGAGATCACCCTTGCATGTTATTCTAATGAGGACAGGTTTTATTCCCTCCCTCTCTGAGACCACCCTTACATGTTATTCTAATGATAACAGGTTCTATTCCCTCCCTCTCTGAGACCACCCTTACATGTTATTCTAATGATGACAGGTTCTATTCCCTCCCTCTCTGAGACCACCCTTACATGTTATTCTAATGAGGACAGGTTCTATTCCCTCTCTCTTTGAGATCACCCTTGCATGTTATTCTAATGAGGACAGGTTTTATTCCCTCCCTCTCTGAGACCACCCTTGCATGTTATTCTAATGAGGACAGGTTTTATTCCCTCCCTCTCTGAGACCACCCTTACATGTTATTCTAATGATAACAGGTTCTATTCCCTCCCTCTCTGAGACCACCCTTACATGTTATTCTAATGATAACAGGTTCTATTCCCTCTTTCTCTGAGACCACCCTTACATGTTATTCTAATGATAACAGGTTCTATTCCCTCCCTCTCTGAGACCACCCTTACATGTTATTCTAATAACAGGTTCTATTCCCTCCCTCTCTGAGACCACCCTTACATGTTATTCTAATGAGGACAGGTTCTATTCCCTCTCTCTTTGAGATCACCCTTACATGTTATTCTAATGATAACAGGTTCTATTCCCTCCCTCTCTGAGACCACCCTTACATGTTATTCTAATGATAACAGGTTCTATTCCCTCCCTCTCTGAGATCACCCTTACATGTTATTCTAATGATAACAGGTTCTATTCCCTCCCTCTCTGAGACCACCCTTACATGTTATTCTAATGAGGACAGGTTCTATTCCCTCCCTCTCTGAGACCACCCTTACATGTTATTCTAATGAGGACAGGTTCTATTCCCTCTCTCTTTGAGATCACCCTTGCATGTTATTCTAATGAGGACAGGTTTTATTCCCTCCCTCTCTGAGACCACCCTTACATGTTATTCTAATGAGGACAGGTTTTATTCCATCCCTCTCTGAGACCACCCTTACATTTTGTTCTAATGATGACAGGTCCTATTCCCTCCCTCTGTGAGACCGCCCTTACATGTTATTCTAATGGGGACAGGTTCTATTTCCTCCCTCTCTGAGACCACCCTTACATGTTATTCTAATGGGGACAGATTCTATTTCCTCCCTCTCTGAGACCACCCTTACATGTTATTCTATTATGGGGACAGGTTCTATTTCCTCCCTGTCTGAGACCACCCTTACATCCCTGGTACTTTGTGCCATGTTTGATGAATTTGGATATTTGTAGCCCAAATCGTAAACCTGTTTCAATTATGCCATTCAATCTCCGTCAGGAAGATGATACAACGTAGAAAAACGGAAGTTAAAAACTAAAAGTTAGCTCCCCTAGCGGAGAGTTGTCCGCCCCTAGGAGAGCTCTCCCATCTATTCCAGCAGGATTACTATATAGGCTCTGCTCAAGCCATACTCGTCCTCTATTCTCTGTTGTACCTCGACCAGTACACATCAGGAAGGAAGTGTTTATACAACCTGGGTTGTTGTTGTAACGACCCTCAGTATCCTTATCGGTTTTGACTTGTGTTATTTCTTGTCAGAAGTTCTTTATTTGTTGTCGGAGACTCTTTCATTAGTTATGTCTGAGCTTCCGATTTCTAATGCATGTAATTCGTGTGGGCAAATCTGGTCCAGTTTGGACGCCCACACGGTTTGTTTTTCTTGTAAAGAGTTGTGTTATCGGCGTAGTACTTGCGCCGAATGTGTATTATGGGGTCCGCTAGCTTGGAAGAATTATGCCCAAGCTAGGCGGGCTTACCTGTTACAGGCATCTGACGACCCGTTCTCTGTCGGAAGTCGACAGACGCCTGTTGGAAATTGCTCTTGTAAATATGAAAGCTAACGAAGATATCGTTGGTATTGGATTAAATGTTTCCCATGGTCTTAGTAATCAGAACTCTCCCGCTTCTGTAGAAATACCACCTAGCGGAACAGTTCTAGATAG
>JAVTVY010022844.1:0-92371 GCA_036873755.1 Hanleya hanleyi
ATCCATGATTTCTATGTGAAACCATGTTTTAACCATGGAATACACAGTACAGTTGTACATATCATCAACATTACAGTGCCTGCAGCGTAATTGTTTCCTTAATCAATAATTGGACGCAAGCTGAAGGCGAATCCCGCTCCAGATAACAAATTATATTGAAAGATGTAATATTATAAGACAATAAAGAACATGTCTGGTCGTTTTTAAGTGCACTGGCTGTTGATCATTGATCGGCGATATTGATAGTATGCAGAAACATGCCCGGAATAGTTCATTTGCTTCATTGTATGTAAAATAAAACTGACTTTAACAAAGTTGCGAACGCTGGCATTATCCTATACTAACAAAGCCCGAGTAATGGTTTTGGTGATAGTTTGGATATTTTTAGGGATCTTTGCGTCATGTTTGCTATTTAACTTGAATATCATATTGAAAGCTTGATATAGTATCATGATCCATACTAGCGAGTTCACATCGTTGTGGGTTAATGGTCTTATAGTTACTCAAATGTTTAATTGTAAACAGTATACGTTTGACAAACAGTAGTCATAGAGCATCGTATGTGAATTGACAGTAGCTTTGACACTTGGTAATCATTATAATGGCTCTTTATTAAGTTGATTATTGTTCTTGTAATTCAACCACTTATAATATATCCAACATATTGGAATGATGTCGTTTATAAGAATTGGATATTGATTCGACCAAGCTATAAATATGGTTTCTAGTAACGACGTTGCGTCCCGATTGTATAAACAGGATTAGGCGCTCAGAATACACCAGTGAAGCCCCTACTAAACTTTCTGTCCTATCTCCGGAACGTGACAAAAAATTGAAAACTGACTCTCCTTGACTTTGTCGTTTATCATAATATTGGGCTATATTTCCACCCCCCTCACCCCCGGTGCAGATGATCATGGGTAAATTCAAAATGGCGCCCATGTGGGGTACCAGAAAAGTGACATTTTCTTCATTTTTCTTCAAAATCCCCCCTTTTCTGTGAGGAAAATTGGCTAAAAACTATTTCATTCCACATTAGATTATTATTTACTAATTTAACATGTAGTTTCTGCAAAGAAATCACATAAATAAAAAAAATCCGAAAATCTGACAGAAAAATCGACCAAATTTGTACCATCTTGACTTTTTAAAATACTTTCTGGTAGAGTTTGACACAAGGGTATAGTGTGATAAGTTTCAGCCTCTTACCTCAAAAGGTAAAAAAAAAAACAAATACCCGAAATGCCCACCCCCACTGAGGCCTGGACAGATCTCAAATCGCCCAGGCCAGATAGGGTTAAAGATGACCGGATTTCTTTTCAACGAGAACATGTGGATAATGATGATAGTGTGGATAATGTCTGCCGTTTCTGTGAAGTATAGCTTATTCAGATAATTCTATTTCCGTGTATTTTTTTAACGATCCTTCGATCGGATATCACTTATAAAAATGCCGAGAAAGTTCCAAACATCCGGATAGTGAATGTTTACCTGATGCCATCAAATATTTACTGGCTTCGTGGGAAACAATCACGACGTCCGTTCAGACAGCAGTTCATTATAAAACGAATTCAAGTCTAAAACAATGCTGATACTTGTTTGATTTTTTTAGTCATATAACGTCGCTTCTGTCTGAAGGCTATGATAAACACAAGATGAGTAGGCCACAGATAGCTATGTCGCCGTATTGAACAGGCCCAGTTGGTATGATTTTCCGTCTTGCACCATCGATGCTAAGCTCTGCTAACTGCTCGATTCATTGTTAAAACATCTCCAGATGGAGATAATAAAACCAATTCCACTCAACAAATATGTTCGAACGTCTGTATACACTTTGTCTTGAAGCCTTTTCACTGTGTACATCGCTTGAAATGAGAAAATCTCTGGAGATATTGGAGGAAGATGGAAAAATAATTTTCTGTTCAACTCGATTCTAAAGTGATGAGTGTTATGATGGTCATCGATCGAGAATTTGAGGATAAAAGTGAGGCTGATCTATACGCAATGTGTCTTTGTTCAGCAAACATTTCCAGACTTTTCCCCGTATAATTATCTCAAAATGTCCGCCACCCATCCTGGAGGTATAAGCCTTGTCTGTCTGTCCGCATTTCTCTGCATTAGCAATCACTCCTGGGGAGGATATGTTGTGGATAGTTTCATGCGAATGTCCTACATTGCCTGGGCTATTAACATTTCTCTGCATTAACAATCACTCCTGGTTACGATATGTTTTGGATATTTTCATGCCAATGTCAAATATTGCCCCGTCTATTAACATTTCTCTGCGTTAGCAATCACTTCTGGGGACGATATGTTGTTGATAGTTATTTCATGCGAATGCCATACCAACAGTTGTGGCGTCCATCAACGGATATCTGAAACTAGAAGATTACAATTTTCAAAACGAAATCCTGCATTCTCATTGGCTGTGGGGAAAACTGAAAGAGCATAGAATTTCTGGACGATTTCATTTTACACATATAGGCTTTCTAGTGCTGCTGGCCTTTCGACGATTGACTCGGAAAGGTTGTAATCGATGATTGGCTGTTTGTATCATTAATTCTGATGTATACCCAAATAATGAATCCGATTCCTCACTCATTACGTTTTTTTGTTAGCAGTTCACTGTTGAAATTTTCAACATACACTACTGTTCCACGATAATGAAGACACGCGATCCGCAAGCCATCTTATGGATAGTGAAGCATACGCAAATGCACCTCCAAGCAACTACTCAAGCAACATCCGAAACGAGAGTTGGCGTTACGTGACTTTATAGCTTATCATATTGAGCCTTGAATATTGTCGTAGAGAGGTGTGCCCCGCCTAGCAACACCCAGAACGATATAGAGCTAAAATATCCCCCATTAAAATCCTCCCTCCATTCCAGCCCGAATTCTTAATGTGCGTCTCATGTCTATGAAATCCCACCCTCATCTGATCTATCTCAGTGCATGCACGAAGATTCCCGAAGTTCAAGCTTCGGGCCAAAACCGGTTTGAGTGGGTTCGGAGTAATTAGCCCGGATGATGCAATCTCCTGTCATATCAGGGATCAACAGCTCCGAGCGTAAAGCTACCTCTGCAACAATATCATACCGTACCGAACAATGATCATTGGTAAATTCAAAATGTCCGCCATGCGGGTGTGACTGACGAACTTTCGTCAAAATTTCTTCAAAATTATTGCCTTTTTACCCCTCAGCCCGTCGGGCTTCGTGGTCTTGTAATGAGCATGTACGTCTGATCGTACGGTCGTACGGTCGAGCGGTCGTACGGTCGTTCGTCCGTCGACATTTTCTTGTCCGGCCTATATATCGGTTATATTTAATGGACAACTTCGAAACTTACATGGAAGATTCTTTGTACCTTGCAATGTTATCCATCGTCTTATCCATTTCTCAGGTCGTTCAATGAATTTCCAGAGCTCAGTTATGACCATTTATCCAGTCCGACAAGAATTTCTTTTGAGGACCGAATCCTGATTACCATTTGATGGACAACCTTGAATGGAACAGGCATAGTATTTTTCAGATGTGCATATCTGGTACAGATCTTCATCTCGTCTTAACCATTTGTGTCACATTTATTGCACTTCATCTACGTCCATTGAGATGCATACTATGCATTCTGGTCGGAGTTAGTACTTCTTGAACAAACTTACTTGATTCATGCTTAGTGCCTTGTAGATGTGCACTAACTGTCCTTTTTTCCTCAACATTTACATGTATAGTCCTGCATACTTGCTAGCCCTACGTGATGCCGTCAGCCAATCAGCTAAACACTACCGACGTAACCCCAACATAACCCGCCATTTTGAAGTCATGGGCTGTCCTACTTGTTCAAAATTAGAAGTCAAATGAAAAGCCTGTAATTTATCAGATTTCTCGAGTCTGTTCTCCGCCGGGTGAAGACCGAACAGTATACGGTAAAGTATCAGATATCGCTCCGCAATAATGGCGACACACGATTCTCAAGCCATCTTATGGATGGCGAAGTTTACGCAAATGACACAGAGATTCTGTAATGGACGACTGGTGAATAATGAATGACGGACCAGACGCTTGTAATTACAACATCATGCTTGTGTTTGGTAACAACGAACGGTTGAATGAAAGATAAGGCTTTTAAACATTGGGGATCAGCCTTCACCATGTACCAAATGAGCTCAAAATATTCCGATATAGGCGGACGGGTGATATTGATTTCGGGGAATTCCCTCTTATAGATGCCTTAAGTAGGCTGAAAATGGATACGCACGATCCCAGGGTCAGACTTATTGCGTACAGATGACCCAGATGGTTACAGAGGACCCAGATGGTTACAGATGACCCAGATGGTTACAGATGACCCAGATGGTTACAGATGACCCAGATGGTTACAGATGGTTACAGATGGTTACTCCGCGTAAGGCTGAGAGGTCAATGCACCTTTTAGGTGCTACCTCATGTTACTCTTGAAGTGCCCAAATTATTTTATTCCACACCAAATAATTATTTTCTAATTTATTAAGTAAACTTACAGGAGCGAATACCATAAATAAAGAATTAGAAAAATCGTCACAGTAATATTATTACAGCTGCCATCTTGGATTTGTTTTTAAATTGTGAAGCTTGACGCTCAAATATATTGTGGGAAGTTCTAGTCGCATGGAGGAATACAAATATTTAGGGGGATGTTACTACCCGACGGCTGTTTACCTCAAATTGCCCAGTCCAGATACCGTTAATTCGATATATTTATACTTCGATATCGTAGCTGTATAAAGCTAAAGTATCTGACAGCTGGGGATCATATACATGGGTTTTAACATAGTTATAAGCTTTATCTGTGTTGACTATAAGTGTATTTCCGTGTTTAGTGATACAGCAGACTTATCACTTCGCATATTATACTAACTAGCGGAGACGGCCAAGGAATGACCCGAATACAAATGTGGAGAAATTAATCTCGCTGTGGTAGTAATCTGAATATGGACAAGAAATTGCATTCTTCCTATAGGTTGTTTGGAGCCGAGAAAGCTACAAAAATGCCAATGTGTACGATTTAGATATATTTTATAGAGTACTGACCTCTGCCAATGGTCTGTCGTGTGTTGGGCAATATAAGAGGAGATTTGTAGTCAAGGATTTTATCGCAGATAATGGTTTCCAGATAACGTTGTGAATCCCGCAGGTCCTGTCAATTGATCCAATTATATGCTTTGATACGGTTGTGCACGACTATACATAAGGTAACAGAACTATGAAGAACAAGAATTGAATGAAATTGCATAAAAAGATATTCGATAATCTACATAAAATATATAGATCCTGCAGAGAAAAGGCACTTGCGCTCTACAGCAACAAACATAGCTGACTTTAAACAAGACCTTGAGAGGATATCAACTCTCTTCGTCGATTAACCCAGGAATCTCGCACTGAATTTTACTCGCGCATGTTGTACTCAATCAAGTACTCAATGAACAGTGACTGAGATACATCATTCTCTAGATGACGACTCATTGATTCGAGTATCAGTACGTTTCTTTGAACACAGGCCGATCATGACTCGACAAATCATTTTGAAAAACGTGGGCCGCATCTGATTGACCACTAACTGAATTGTATTGATTGTCTCTTTCACTTTCGATATACTTTGATTTTGATGCTAACAGAACAGTTTTGTACTCTGGACAACAATGACAATCCTTGATTGTGAATAATTATCTTCGTTGGCCAATCGTGTTTTAGCTAGTAGCCATCGTGGCTTATCGTAAAAAATCGGAAGTTATTTACATTGGTGACAAAAGTATTATCTTTTGCATGCTGATTTGTGATTGTTCCAGGATCCAGAAAATCTACGGCTGCAAGCTGAACTCTGCATGGGGTGGGTTTTCTTTTGTAATTTGGAGGGGAGGGGGGGGGGAGAGAGTAAAATGTATTGACCTAAACCAACCGCCTACCCTTTGTACGCATTTCTATTTCATATGGTGAACACTTTTACATGAAAGGTACATGATACTGATGTTCAGTAAATGTACCGTTACAATATTACAGATAGGCCAGCTTTGATGAAATCAAAATGGCCACCAAATTGGGAATTATTGTTGGACATTTTCATCAGTTTAACACAATTTTTTACCGAGATACAATAACAGCCATCTATCTCTTATATTTGGTGATGTTAATACATCACACTCTAATTACTTCTCTTTATCAGCTGTCATGGCCTGCCTGAATTATCTTTGCACTCGTCTATCCTGGTGTACCCTATGCCCTACGGGCTATAGTGCGCATGCGTACGATGACGTCACTTCTCAGCTCTGCGCTTAAGCTCAGACTCCAAGAGCTCCGAGCTCCAAGAGCTCCGCCCTACGGGAGCTACCACCCTACGGGAGCTACCTGCACCACCGGGTGATGACGGGCGTCAACACCCGGTGGTAATAGTGGTGGTGTGTGGTGGTGGTGGTGTCTGTACATATAGGATTATCAGTCCATATGTATTGGTCGACTAATCAAAATTTCTCTACCACTCGTACTGATGATGTCACCAGTGGCGTAGTAGATGACATGGAAATCACCCAAGTCGTGGTCTACAAAACGAGAGCTTCAAGACGACACCCTAGACTCCATCTTTGGATGAGATATAGAACCTCAATCTCTCAAATATATCCCAGCGCACCCCATGAATGACCGCTCCACTTACTACACCCCAAATGCGCAAACAAGTATTTCAGGACATGCTGCCGTTACAGTATCCTGGCCTGCCTGACGACGCTTAGGCCAAAAGCGATTCTGGCCGAAAATGAAACTTCCTCAAACGACGGCTTCTAATTGGACAAGAGCCTACTTGAATTGTAAACATACCCAACGCGGATCCCCCAGCGTGGGTTTGATGTACTGGAGGGGCTAATAACATGATTGACCTGTCATCCTTGTTGTTGTTGTTCTCTGAGTTGTCTACATCATGGCGTCAAGGCGTTATGCTAGGGCATTATGGCGTTAAGATTAAGTGTTAAGGCGTTAACCCTACCTGGCCTGGGGGGGGGGCGGAAAGTGCCCCCCCTAGTGAACTTTTCCCTGCTGCTCCGAAACGACAAAACCGAGGAGGCTGAAACTTGGTGACTTTTAAGCTTATCTTATTGGGGTCATTTTGAGCCTATTTTCGTATACCCCCGGGCAGAGGATCATGGGTAAATTCAAAATGGCGGTCATGTGGTATCCGCCAAAGTCGTGTTTTTCAATCTTTTCGCTCAATTTCTTCACATTTTCCTTGCCTAAAAGTCATTGAAAGTATTTTATTTATGAATAACTAATTATTCTATATTTTATTTGATTTTTTTCGAGAGAAAAATCGGAAAAATGAAAATTTCGAAAAATCGACCACAAAAAGGCCCAAAAATGGCTTGCGAGAAGATGACGTCACTGTGACGTTATCATGGCAGCCATCTTGGATATTTTTACATTTCCCGGTAGAGCTTGAAAGTTTCAGCGCCCTAGCCTTAGTGGTAGAGAAAATATACAGGGGGGGGGGCACTTTCCGCCCCCAACCCCCCCCCCCACGCTGCGATACACCCCAAATCGCCCAGGACAGATAGGGTTAACATAGGCGTTGAGGCGTTGGTCCACCGCGAACCCAAGTTGACCTACAGAATTTGCATATGACCTCTGTGACGTCACTTCCGGATACGTTGAGGTAACTCTACGAGGTAGGCAGAGCGAACATGGCCACCTCTCTCCAAACGCGCTTGTTTGCACCTCCGAAACTCCCCTTTCCCAACTACTCCCAAGTGATCTATAAATAGAACGGGGGTTTTCCAGAAAATTCCCCGAAAAATTAACCTTGATAGTTTCTGCACTACTTGATAGTTTCTGCAATGGATTACTTCCCTTGACTTTTATTTACCCGAAATTGAGAGACTACACTATCTCAACAACAACATTCTCATTTCTATGACTCCGTGTGACCAGTGAAATGGTACGAGTCAGGAGCGGGATTCGAACCCACGCCCGCATGTGCAGACCAGTATACCCATACCGCGGAGAAGACAATTTCATAGATCTTGAGACTGGCGCCTTAGAACACTCGGCCATCCTGACCAACGCTGGTTATCGTGGTCATATTGATTCATATATAGTGCTATATTTGTACAGTGGTTTTACAACATGGCGAAGAATAACGAAAAAGGTGTGTGTCGGAAGTGGGATTCGAACCCACGTCCCACATATGTGGACCAGCACTTAAGACTGGCGCCTTAGACCACTCAGCCATCCCGACCAACGTAGATTATGACGGAGATAATGGGTCACGGACATAGTGCTACATTTTGTTGCATGCTTTTACATGTCGCAGTGTGTACGCCGTGAATGCCCTTATGGCTGCACTGATTGGTTACTTCCCCAGTCCGCCGATTGACTGGTCTATGCGCGTTAGGGCGTTAGGATAGGGCGTTAAGATAAGCCGTTCAGACGGGCATTAAGGCGTACAGATAGGGCGTTAAGCGTAACAGCGGTCGTTGATGGGCGTCACTGCATTTCGATGAATTGGTGACAATTCCATGCAATATCTAGAAAATCAGAGCTTCTGAGCTATTTCACCAGGGCGTTGAAGCGTTTAACTTGGCGTTTAACAAGATGACACCTCAGAAGACGCATTCGGTCCACGGATGGTCCATCTCTACCCCAAACACTTTCCTTCACACCCCCCAACATGCCCACTTTGGGTACTACTTCTACTGATGACGTCACCAATGACGTCAAAGATGGACATCCCTCAAGTCGTGGTCTACACCACGAGAGCTTCACTTTGACACCCCGCACGGACCACGGATGGACCATCTCTACCCCAAACACCTTCCTGCACACCCCCAAAATGCCCACTTTGGGTACTACTCCTACTGATGACGTCTTTGGTGACGTCACAGATGACATGGACATCCCTCAAGTCGTGGTTTACACCACGAAAGCTTCACTTTGACACCTGACACGACTATTTTGAACTCTTAATTACATTTGTTGAGTACACAGCTTGTTACAATTAGAAAAGCCGTGGTGGTTTAGTTCAGGAACCTTACTTTGACGATATTCTGTATTTTAACATACATTTAAAGTATAAACGTCAAAAAGACGCCACTGTGACGTCACAATTGGGATTTTTTTTGCAGCCACAGATTTTTCAAGGGAGTGATCCTAGGGGATCCTTTGGTGAAAAAATCACGCTTTTGTCACTTACGTAAATATAATTTCACTAAGCCACCTCAAGTACACTCCGTTCAAACAGTGGAAATGATTTTCAGGCATCTAACTGAACGCCTTTCAAAAGAGATAAATCCTGATGTGTCCAATTATTGCATTTAAACGACCAAGAGGTAATACGTTATTCCTTTTCCTCTCGATGGCCAGAGAACTTCGAATATGATGACATTGATGACCTTTGAAGGCAGATCAATTAATTAAATATGATTGGATGATATCAGTATAAACAGACGGGAGACTATTGAAATGTTTACAGCAGCAAAGGGTCTGCACAAAATTCCCGAGGGCTATTGATAATTCGAGGGACAGGGACAGATAGAACTAGTACTGGTATCGCATTTGATGGAAGCCATATACCCAAATCGCACCAAAGGTCCATGAGAATGAGTTCTTGGTTCGATTTGTATTCCGCTAGGGTACGTTGCAGCGACTTGATAGAACCATGCGAACTCAATAAATACAGACAGATAAGCTCATCATTTTCGGCAAATCAAATAAGTCACGTGGGATATAGCCTTAATAGAACGTGTATTCCCCTGGTGGATCGTAAATCGAGTGTAAGCGATACTGGAGCTACTTCTAACACGAGGGAAAACTAATTTATATAGGTAATTGCTGTGTGAAACGGCCTCGTAACTCTTCCCAGATCCCGACGTACGATTCGCCACCCCCCCCCCCCCCGTCCCCCCTTTTATATTTTTGTAACTCTGAAACCGAGGGACTACCACGAAACAATACACGGGTTTCTCTGTGATATATTGTTGACGATTATCCAAGGACTCCTGGAATTCCGTTTGATCGTTTCCTCACCAGTGGTGTATTTGAAATACACTATACTCACCTCATTTTCGCGGTTAGGTCAAAAGTGGCGGAGCTCCACCCTCTTCCTCGGGTGATGATTGGATAAAACAGTTACATGATAGACACCCGACAATGTATGCCAAATATTTGCACGATATGCCCCCCCCCCCTAATTATTTTTTACCCCTTGAGCTAGGGAGCTGAAACTTACCACACCATACCCTTGGGTCAAGCTCTATCAGAAAATGTACCAAAAATCCAAGATGGCCGCTTTGATGACGTCACAGTGACGTCATTTTCAAAAACGGCATTTTTGGTCGATTTTTCGGTCAGATTTTTCGAATCTTTTATTACGCAATTTTTCCGCAAAAACTGCATGATAAATTAATAAATATTAATGTGATGTGAAATAAAGTGGTTTTGCCCACTTTTCATTGCGGAAAAGCAGAAATTTTGAAGAAATATGACGAAAAAAATCACTTTTCTGATACCCCACATGGACGCCATCTCGAATGTACCAATGGTCCTCTGCTCGGGGGGTTATGCGAATAGGCTCAAAATGACCCCAATACGATAAACTATAAAGTCACGGAGTTTCAGCTCTTCATTTGTTGTCGTTCCGGAGATAGCGCAGAAAGTTTGGTAGGGAGGGGGGGGGGGGACAGGCCATGTAGGGTTAAATAGTGGCGTAAACTCTCGGATAATCGAGATCTCCGTTTAAAATGTGCTCACATCCAACAATGTCCAATATATTCACTTCGATGACATCATCTTCTCTTGAGGTATTTTTCAACCTATTCTGGTATCACTTCCCGATTTTTTCTCCAAAAAAAATTAAAATTAACGAATATGGCGGAACATCCTTATTATTATCTTTTTTCCAGTCGCAATAAATTATTGTTAGGTGGGAAAAAGGCATAATTGTCCAAAAACTTCTTTCTTAGGCCACACATAGCCGCCATTTTGAATTTACACATGGACAGCTGCACATCTAATAAGATCTAATAGGCTCAATTGATTCTAATATGATCAACTATGAACAGATGAAGTCCGAAAAGTTCAGCTCTCATTTCTCTCATTTTCTTATTCGCTCTGAGCATAATACAGGAACGTAAGGAAGCGAGATACAATTTTCTTGTATCAAGTAAATCTGAAATTACCAAGCTCTTAAACACAGACCTTTTCTGATTGCATCATTCTTAAATACATCTCAAGAACCAAAGATAATTCTTGTGCTGATTTTTATCGCAGTCGCGCTTTTATTGTAGCAAACTCCGAACAGCGCATGTCACAGCTGAACGACTATCGTCTGGCTACAAGCGCTGCCCGCAGTCGAATGCTCTAGCACAGATCCGAGGACCAGGGTTTGTTACGATGGGACTAATCACGCACATATGCATCCCCTTACGCATATAGATTCGTTGAGAACGGCGAGAAAACTCAAGAATCTAACTTCTTTTTCGGTGTAAGCTATTTTTTAAATACTTTTGGGATATATTTGGTCGATGAAACAAAGGTTGTTAGCGGAAAGAATGAAGGTATATATTGCGGAGTAATCTCAACGCTGAGAGCGTGTTAACGATATTTTCAATTGCGGGCAGTGCTTGTAGCCAGACGATAGTCGTTCAGCTGATATGCGCTGTTCGGAGTTTGTTATTGTAGTTGTTCATGTGGACACCTTGGATGGCATGATCACACGACATCTAACACCGGCTTGCAATTGAGTGGCATCAGATAAAACTATCCAAAACTGATGATGTAATAGCCCTATCAAGTCATCTTGAAAATACTAGCAGAAGGCAAGTTTTTACTCACATAACACGGCTGTGAAGCCCGACGCCGACCAAGCGATTAATCTAGCACCAGTGGCCAAGACATGCAATTCTTTCCAGACATAGGCGTCAAATTCGACGCTCATTACTAAGCGCTAATCAAGAACTTTTTTCGTTCAGTAGTCTATAAACAATATACAAAAACAAAAAAATTATTAATATACATTTCTAAAGAATAGTGTGTTTTAAATAATGATAGTAGAACATCAAATCTTCGTATATTTTAAAAAAATATGCTGCTGTAGGTAAATTTCTGTGAATAAGGTATTTAGAGCACATTGTTGTTTCCCCCAACCCAAAATAATGTTCTCGTCTGTTATTTTGTTGCTATTAACCTATGTAGTATTCTGTACTGAAAATCTTTGTGAAGTGAGTATTGGTTACAGTGAAAATTCGCAGAGTAAGCTTCAATATATGGCTTCAAAAACTAATTCACCTCAAGTTGTAAGCAAAACCCCCATTCCTACAACTGGGCTAGAATAATGCCTTATTGTGCGAGAAATATCAAATCAGCTAACGCTTCTTTGCACGAACGGGGGTTTGGGGGTGCTGGCGAGAGAAGTGTTAGTAAACTTCCAACTCATGGATAGCATAGCATCTTGCTGTAAATATCATATCGCCAAGACATTTTAATCCTATTAGCTAACCGTGTTCAACAATTACAACGTCCACGTATCATTATCATCACCATGTCGAGAGGACAGCTCGTGGTCCCCCAAATTGGCTTCTTCGAACCGTGTACTTCCAGCAAATCAGGTTGATTCTTGAGTATTTATTTCGACGGCTCATGAATCACCGGAGGATTATGTGTTTTCTTGAGCCTTGGTCGACAATCCACGTGTATTGGATTTTGAATTGTGTACCATTTCAGACGAAGTATCAGTAATCTCAAGGTTTTGCAAAGTATAAATCACCAAATGGTCTCATTCTGTTGATGAAGCAAGTTCAAATTGCTTTAGGAGAATAGTTCGAACTCCCCTTGGCATAAATAAACAATAAGATAGATTTCTCGGATATGTGGTCTCCGAGGTTTGAATCAGGGGATTTAGAAGCAGGGGGTCTAATCCCATTTTTTTTCTCACCAAAATATCCCCCGGACAGCCTAACAACTCCACAAACGTCTGCGAAAAGGATGCGAATACATGCGACCAGTACAAACGTCAAATTTAAAGTCAAAAAGTTAAACCTCCATTGAAGTTTCTGGATTATTATCAGGATTTGATTTCCGGCGATCATTGATTGGCCATTATACCTGGCTTGGTCAAAAATTGTCTGTGACTTAGTTTAAAGTGTTTCTATAATATTTGACTCCCAAATATATCAGAACCACCTTTTCAAATTCCAATCGCAAAAAAATCCGTGCCAGTTTGATTGACCGCCCCTGAAACTTGCCGTAATGGTGTCGGACTGGATGATCCTATATCTCGAAAAAATGGTGGGGAATGTATGCTGAATTTTTGGTATGGTTGAGCGGAAAGGACAGGCTACCTGGTGTGGTGAGTCATTTGTGGTGGCGAATAATATAGATATCTCAAGATGTGCACTGCCAATTTACTACAAATAAGTAAGGCGATTATTTAGTGGTTTGTGACCATAAACCAACATCGTCCTCATCGACGTCGTTTGTCGGCCCAATATTGACTGGCAGCTGGTCGGTGTTTTCAGCATGTTAAATGTTGTCGAGCTCAGGTTTTCTTCTCCAAAGTGTGGTACGAAGGTCTAAGCTCGATGTATTGTGCCAACAAGGTGTAGAGTCAAATGAAAAAGACGAAAGACAGTTGTCTTGAGAGCTGTTTCATTCAAAGTGCCAATCAAGTCCATGGAACACTTGTGGGAGGCGATGGATCGTGTATTTGCTTCAAGGGGTGTTCACGTGATGCATTTGAAGCGATTGGAATCTACAAAAAAAATGGCAAGCCCGATTTCTTCACAATAAGACCTTGTGAGTAGCATACCCTGACATTTTACGCTAATAAGTGAAGTTGGACGTGGAAACGCAGCATACCAAAGAATATCGACCGAGATTTCCGCCAATTTTGAAAAAAAAATGCTTTTCATCCACATTGACCTTCCATGTAATTTGCATAGATTATTGATAGTTCACATGAAATGGAACTCTATTCAGAATCCAATGTATGTAGAATGTCGATTAAATCTCAGGCAACCCTTCGGAGATTCACGAACCGCCCATGAATCAATCTTATTCGCCAGAACTACAATGTTCTGTTGAAGTTACATTTCTTTTTACTAAAGCGTCAACCATTGTACGATTCGTCTGATTATAAGAAAAAAAAAACTAGAAACAGGTTTGATATTACTTACTGCCGAGGATAGGCGTGGTTGGATTTTTCTATTATACACTCACTTCCGCCCAACGCCAAAAGCTATTCTCGATGTACTTTACATCGGTCGGTATTATAGACGCCAAGAGAACCACACCACAGACATGCTGTTTCACAATATTAGTTGAACGCAGCTGTATTAAATGTCTCCCCCGACAATATCGATAATACCTTCTCAAGAGGGAATATGATAAATCCATTTGTATAAATACGACCTGGTGTCTGCAAACACTTATCTGGCTGTGTTCTGTTCGTGTACATATTCTCGCTGATTTCCGTTTAATATCTATCAAAAATTTGCAGTTATAACTGAGAAAACCCCGATGCATTTGAAGATGATCTTTTCAAACTGTTCAATTATTTTAGCCTGTTGGTGGTTGGAACTTAAACAGGAACTTGATAATGTGATGTCACTTTATTCTTCATTGCACCATGTAAACGTCCTGTATTTGTCTTGGGTGCTGTCCTCAGTGTTTTATAGGGTGGATGGAGGGTGTCTGGTTCCGTGTTGCTTCAAAGTTTTCTTCCTTGAAATAACAGGAATGCAACTTGGCTGTGTAGTGTTTAGTAAAATAACCACTCTCACTGCCCAGACCCAGTTTTAATTTATCGTATATTACCCCCAATGTATACTGGTAAAAAAAAACACGCCATGCTGATTCTACCCCACACAAACTTCACTTTGACACCTCTCACGACCCATTTGGACCCATAGTGGTCCATCTGTACCCCAAACACTCCCCACATTCCCCCAAAATGCCTGCTTTCTATACTACGGCCAAACTGCGCATGTGCAAAATATTGAAAACGGACGATATATTAGTCCAGTCGGATGCTCGTCCACAAGAGCTTCAAAATAAGACCTCATACGACACCATAGGACTACTAGGGACCCACCTAGACCCGAAAACGTCCACCCAGTATGGACCTATACCCCCATAGCCAGTATGGGGCTATATGGGCCTATATACAGACCTACCCGGTACTTTTCGAAAAATTTCACCGCTTAGCTCCGGGACTCCTCCCATCGTGTTTTTCTTGGCGAGAAGAGAAAAACAAGACCAAACAACCCATAGTAAAACCCACAAAAAAAATCCAGATTGGACCTATCCCCCCATAGCCAGTAAGGGACTATATGGGCCTATATACAGACCTACCCGGTACTTTTCGAAAAAATTCACCGCTTACCTCCGAGACCCCTCCCATCGTGTTTTTCGTGGCGAGACGAGAAAAACAAGACCAAACAACCCATAGTAAGACCCACAAAAATTTCCCAGGCTGGACCTATACCCCTATAGCCAGTATGAGGATATACCCATACAGGCATTTCCGCTTTTTATAGATTCCGCTTTTTATTTATTTTTTCTGTGAAAACACCCATGACATGACTGAAGAGAGCTTCACTTTGACACCTCACTCGACCCAATCGGTCCATGCAGCGCATTTGCAGTCTGGGGGCTACTTTCTGTCCGCGGAAGCAGACCGCATTACCACCAGACCGCATCACCGCAGAGGAGTACAGGTCACGCCCGATTCACCCAGACCGGAAGTGGCGTCATACCTGGGCAGGACACCTTCACACACCTCCCTGCGCACACCTCAAAATTGCCACAATCGCGTATGCGCAGTGAGGCGCATCCGAGACAATATCCTCTTTGTGTACTACTCCCGTCGATTGTGTTTAGAATTATGGTCGCAGTCATTGTGGACGGTGATAGCACGGAGGAGAAACAACTATCCCTACTTCCGGGATTTTGACGAAATTTACCATGCTTGCGGGTAGAGCAACTTTATCTTCCGGGTAAAATGGCCGATTCTAACAGACGGAGGTCAATCTTCCGACAATTCAGACGAACCGTCTAAGTAAGTAGTAGATATAAAGCTACCAGTTGGTGATAGAGATTCTTATGAACCTATAGAGGCTAAGAACGAGCTGTATTGTTGTCTGGATGTTTCTCTATAGTCTTCACAAAATAGGCAATCAATTGTGCAAGCGAACATTTGTCAAAACCACGCGACTTAATTGCACGCCAGTTTGTCTTCAATCTTCGGTTATATGACGGATCGTCCACTGTATAGCAGGGTAGACCCATTGGCGCTTGAATTATATGCTACCGAACGTTTTTTGGACGTACATTTCATTAATCCGCACTTTTCATGATATTATTCAGTCTTCCGGGTGCACTTACTCCTGCTTCCGGGTAATACATTTGAAATATAATATACAAGGGAGTGCACTTTCTACCTAGAAAGTTAAAAGATTATACAAACCATAACCCTACCGGCCCTGGGGGCATTAAGCCTCCCCCTACCAAACTTTGTACTCATCTCCGGAAAGACAAAAAACTGAGAGCTAAAACTCCGTGACTTTGCTTATCATACTGGGGCCTTTTGAAGCCTATTTGCATAATCAACTGAGCAGAGAATCATGGGTAAATCCGAAATTGCGGCCATGTGGGGAACCAGAAAAGTGATATTTTCGTCTTATTTCCACAAAATTCTTGCTTTTCTGCATGGAAAAGTGAACAAAACTATTTTATTTCATATCAGATTATTATTTACTAATTTATCAGGCCGTTTGTACGAGGAAATCAAAAGAATAAAGAAATCGAAAAATCCGACCTGAAAATGGACAAAAAATAAATGCCTTTTTATAATGACAACACAGGTGAGATGGTGTTAGAAATTTGGATTTCTTTCACATTTCTTCTGAGGTTATGGGCAATATTACTGGATATTCATTCATGGGAAATAATCAAGTGTTTAATTCATAGCACGTTACATAACGTAACTGTTCAAGTCGTTTTCCCACTTCACGCTGTAAACTGATGTGTGTCCGCTTTATTTCACATTCTGATTGAAACTGAAAGGACTGACGCCAAGACATTGTGATGTCACATGAACAACGTAACTTTAGCGACGTCCGATTTGATTACAATTTTTTTCAATTATTATTTTATTTCTGATGTCACCTTTCAGCGTTAAGATCCAGACGTTTAGGCTAGAGGGAAACGGCCAAGTAAAAAAAGCGTTTTTTAGACCTAAATTAGGCCTCGCGGACTTGTGCCCGGTTGAGTTGGCGGTTCATGGTAATCAGTTGCGAACCATTACAGTTTGTGAATCCAGGAAGCGGAAATGTATATATCCCGCTCAAAAGATTTGATGCAGAAAAACGTAACAGGTCAATAGGAGAAGGTAGAAGGTTAAAGCATATATGAAGACCCCCTACATCCGACCATCGCCAGCCGATTGAAATGACGAGTGTTATTTCCCGTGAATGAATATCCATTAATATTGCCCATAACCTCACAGGACATGTGAAAGAAATCCAAATTGATATATAACACCACCTCGTCGGTATTGCGAAAATAGCCCCACCGGCTGGCATAATTTAGGGTCTAAAAAATGAATTGAACTTAATTTTGATTCAATCATCTAGTACCGTGAACCATTCAGAACAAACCTGAAGTTTCCACTGTGAGCTTGAAGGTGTTTTTCCAGGGTGTGATGGGAAGAGTACATCTTCAAACAAATTTTGCACTGGACTGGTCCACTATGGGTACGCTGAACATGTCGATGGAGAACATTTTCTCGCGCTGATTGCAAAGAATCGTCTTACCACTATACATCCGGTGGTCAGCCGGTGGGGCTATTTTCACAACACCGACGAGGTGGTGTTAGCAATTTGGATTTATTTCACATGTCCTGTGAGGTTATGGGCAATTTTAATGGATATTCATTCACGGGAAATAACACTCGTCATTTCAATCGGCTCATGACGACGGTCGGAGGTGGGGGTCTTTATATGCTTTAACCTTCTACCTTCTCCTATTGACCTGTTACGTTTTTCTGCATAAAACCTTTTGAGCAGAAAATATACATTTCCGCTTCCTGGATTACAAACTGTAATAGTTCGCAACTGACTACCATGAACCGCCAACTCAATCGGGCACAATTCCGCGAGGACCTAATTTAGGGTCTAAAAAACGTTTGAACTTAATTTTTTACTTGGCCGTTTCCCTCTAGCCTAAACGTCTGGAACTAAACGCCGAAAGGTGACATCAGAAATAAAATAATGATTGAAAAAAATTGTAATCAAATCGGACGTCGCTAAAGTTACGTTGTTCATGTGACGTCACAATGTCTTGGCGTCAGTCCTTTCAGTTTCAATCAGATTGTGAAATAAAGCGGACACATCAGTTTACAGCGTGAAGTGGGAAAACGACTTGAACAGTTACGTTATGTAATATATCGCACGTGCTATGAATTAAACACTTGATTCAATCACTTAGTACCGTGAACCATCTAGAATAAACCTGGAGTTTCCATTGTGAGCTTGAAGGTGTTTTTCCAAGGCGTTCTGATATGTAACTGAACGACTGAAATGACGACTGTTATTTCCCATGAATGAATATCCAGTAATATTGCCCATAACCTCAGAAGAAATGTGAAAGAAATCCAAATTTCTAACACCAGCTCACCTGTGTTGTCATTATGAAAAAGGACATTTTTTTGTCCATTTTCAGGTCGGATTTTTAGATTTCTTTATTCTTTTGATTTCCTCGTACAAACGGCCTGATAAATTAGTAAATAATAATCTGATATGAAATAAAGTAGTTTTGTTCACTTTTCCATGCAGAAAAGCATGAATTTTGTGGAAATAAGACGAAAATATAACTTTTCTGGTTCCCCACATGGCTGCAATTTCGGATTTACCCATGATTCTCTGCTCAGTTGATTATGCAAATAGGCCCCAAAAGACCCCAGTATGATAAGCAAAGTCACGGAGTTTCAGCTCTCAGTTTTTTGTCTTTCCGGAGATAGAGTACAAAGTTTGGTAGGGGAGGCATAATGCCCCCAGGCATGGTAGGGTTATCGTTTGTATAATCTTTTAACTTTCTAGGTAGAAAGTGCACTCCCTTGTATATTATATTTCAAATGTATTACCCGGAAGCGTGAGTAAGTGCACCCGGAAGACTGAATAATATCACCAAAAGTGCAGATTCATGAAATGTACGTCGAAAAAACGTTCAGTAGCATATAATTCAAGAACCAATGGGTCTACCCTGCTATACAGTGGACGATCCGTCATATAACCGAAGATTGAAGACAAATTGGCGTGGAATTAACTCCCGTGGTTTTGACAAATGTTCGCTTGCACAATTGACTGCCTGTTTTGTGAAGATTATAGAGAAACATCCAGACAACAATACAGCTCGTTCTTAACCTCTGTAGGTTCATAAGAATCTCTATCACCAACTGGTAGCTTTATATCTACTACTTACTTAGACGGTTTGTCTGAATTGTCGGAAGATTTACTTCCGTCTGTTAGAATCGGCCATTTTACCCGGAAGATAAAGTTGCTCGACCCGCAAGCATGGCAAATTTCGTCAAAATCCCGGAAGTAGGGATAGTTGTTTCTCCTCCGTGGATAGGTTACTGAGTGTTGGGCGTCTGTATTGTGGCATGGAATAAAATAACAAATTATACATTGGTAAGATAGGTTCATTGTTATTTGCGTGTTTTCTGGGTAATTATTATCCTTCAAAACTGTAACTTCTTTCTTTGTAGATTCGAGGAAAAAGAAAGAGGTCCATTTTACTTTTTAAAAAGACATACTATTGGTCCGAAAATAAGCCAACATATTTTTTCTTTCTGAAGAATATCATTTTTTGGGAAAAAATGTATAAAGAGATACTTTTCCAACTTCTAAACTTTCTCTATGATGAGATTGCTATCTGACATACATTCGCTTACATCAATCAATGGGTGAATGTTTCCACTTGCATGAATATGACATCATTGCAAACAATACCAAATCCGAAATATCGGTTCTCCAGCTCTCTTCAAATTACCTGGAAAAAGCACTCAAGAAAGGGACAGATACTCAAATATCACTAAATCTGGTCTGTTTTATTTCTGCTCATTTCATAAGACTGTTCAATTTACAGTCCATGTTTGGTTAGTTGGTCTGCGTTTTTTCACAATGATCATGTTTTAGTTAGAAGGAACATACAAATGTGGTGGGGAAAACACTGACCCCATAGGCCATTATGCTGATTGTATATCTAAAATATCACAAGAACTAAGTATACGTATGAGTGTCGCATTCCTTGTGGTTTCGTCTCTAGCATGAACTGAGAGGAATCTAGTCTGAGTCTTATGCACTCATTAACTAGTATATAGCAAAGTGATATCCTCCACCAAGTTCTCTTGGCATCTATACTTATATCGTCTACAAATCTGGTAACTTCATCTTAGATTCATATAATAGTCTAGCAAAGAGTTTATTCCCTTCGTTCTCCAATATAGCCGAAGGAATGTTGAAACGGCCCGTATACTGAACGAGAAATACGAAACACTCCAATCAAAACTCCGCTTGCCATTTAATCCGAGACCTATCATAGCGTACTCAAAAAATCGGAGCTTACGCGATTTATTGGTAAGGAGTAAACTTCATCCCAAATCGTGATCATTATCACGTGAAATTCTACATGGCATAAGCTAATATATAGCGACCCTATTTGAACTCTATACGAAACTTGTCTCTAGGAACGTTTTTAAGATAAGAGATTTATAAATCCCTGTGCCCGTGCCTTCCACTTTTGAAAAAATATATCGTATACAAATCTGATAACTTCATCTTAGACTCAGCAGATGCCTCTTCTGTATTATTGCGGCATGCATGTATTTACGAACACTATGGTGCAGTTATAGGCATGTGGTGACATACCCTGCTATGGAAAATACCTGTGATCACGAGTAGCAATCACGGTCATATGCGAGGCAAAATGAGATATAATGACGCAGCAGTCGTAAACATCAACGTTATACAGGCGAAACGCCTCAAGGAAACAAGCATAGGTCTTTCTTTTGATTGGCCAAATTTTCTCCACCATGGATGAGAACTCCGTGGATTATGCTGCTCATTCTGGTTTTTGCAATATTATGCCCGGAGGTTTATACACAGTAAGATGAGCTCAGTATACGACATCGCGTCGACTCGAGTCGGTCTGTGATTAGATTGGCCCTATAGGGTATATTACGTAAATGATAGGATAATCGCGCCAAATCGACCGAGTTATTTCTGCGGAAACATAACATTTATGTCGACAGCTTGCGGCAGATCTTAGGAAAAAAAATTTCGACGGAGTCATGTACGCTCGCTTTGGCTACACACTCTTCGGTTTTGTGGCCTTCTCTTCCGCCGTCCTCACTATTGCCTCGTTATTGAACGTAACCAGTTACGTACATATTGAAGCCCTTGGGATAACTTCATTCCGCACTTTGCTGAAGGCGTGTCTTCGTTCAAGAATTGGATAGCTCTGGCGTCGACTCTAACGGATCAATTGGCTGTGATATCACGTGTTACCCCTACAGGTATAATCGTACAATGCGTTCGGATGATTGAGCTTGATAAGAATATATCGAGCTAAATCAAGTTTTATAACACGCAAGCTTTCGGCAGAGACCAGTAGTTCTTCTAAGTTCATGATCCTGAAAACTTATTCCATTAAGGATTTTATGATCATGTTGAGTTTTTGATGAAATTTTGATACGAATACTAATAAAACTCAGTTAACCTTCAGACCACAACGAGGACGCACTAAATAAACTACTTGAGTCTGCTGACTATTGAGTGTATTCAGTCCCTTTTGCTCGTCAGTAATAAACCGTCATGTCAATTCAGCCACGAATTAGTTTTTCGGATAGAAATATACAGTTATATACAAGATTAGATGGCGCAACGTGTATTGTGCTTCAGTGGTATGCCAATTCAGTGAACTCTCGTTGTCTTTGGCTTGATGCCTTGACATATGGTCGAATGTGTCAGACATTCCACATATTTTTATGGATCCTCCAAGGTCTGCACAGCAAAACGAAAACGATATCGTCTGTAGTTTCCACAAAGTAGAACAACGACAGACGTTGATTTCAACTGAAAAAAAGTTCTGGTGTACTGTAATATAACGGTTACTTTGTTGTGTTTGATATTTGCTTCTCAATTTTCATTTTTTCTTAATTTTCATTTTATGCCTGAATTGAATCGATGCTAAATGTCTACCTTAAACAGTTCCTGTCAATTATTGAAGAGGAAATCATTTTATGGACGACGGCCTTAATATTGTTATCTCCAAGACAAAATGGAGTTGATGGCAGGAGTACCAGGCTTCAATATCTTTTTTGTATCGTAACATCCGTTTCCTTTACGCTATCTGTCCTTGAAACACATATCACGGCGTGAAATGGTCAAGTTTCTAATTCCGGAAACCCGCCAGAAACCTATTGGAAACTGTGTCGCTACAATAGGTTTCCGGAATTGGAAACTTGAGCATTTCACGCAATATGGCGTCATAGATTGTTCCACATTTCCACAAGATAATTTTATTTGGCTCCACCGCGAATGCCGATAGAAGTGTTATCTGTGGATTTTTTTCATCTGCTGGACCAACAGAAGAGGGAATTGAATTTCCGGATCTGATCATGGTTCATGAGTTCCAGATAAGGCTGTCAGTGTCGCATGCCCTGGCAATTGATGTCGTATACTATATATCTTTGTATAATTAGGGACATAATAAAAGGAATTGTAACACTACCAGAAATGAATATGTGCAGCAAGAATAACCCATATTATATGTAGCTCATATACATATGTTCTACAGTAACGAACAAAACTGAGTTACAAGCGTCTGGTCCGTCATTCATAATTCAACCGTCGTCCATTAAAGAATATCCGCGTCCATAATCCAAAGACCTATTACATATTCCATATAACAGCATTAGCAGCATTGGCATCAAATTCAAAAAGACAATCATAGGCTAGCATCAAGAGAGATGCGGTTAACAGTTTTCAATGATGCTGGCAAGACATCATGATGTTCCAAAAATATCAAATCCGTACCGTTGATCAGTATTCTTAATCAATATGATATTCGTTGTAAAGTCGTCATCTAGAGAATGATGTATCTCAGTCACGCTTTGATTGTGACTGTTCATATGAGCACCATGAGGATCTTGAAATATATGGGTTCATACACAAGTTACGATACGTAACGCCAATATTCTTGCTCGTTTTTGCTATCAGAATGCGATGTGTATCGCCAAATTCGAGAAACTATGAGTGGAGGTGCTTGGTGGTATAGCCCTGTTTTACAACAATGTTTTGTGACATTGATTAACCCTACCTGGCCTGGGGGGCCGAAATGCCCCTCCCCCCCTTTACCAACCTTTCTGGGGGATCTCTGGAACGACAAAAATGGAGAACTGAAACTCCGTGACTTTATCGTTTATCATATTGGGGTCATTTTGAGCCTATTTGCATGACCTTCCGAGTAGAGGATCATGGGTAAATTCAAGATGGCGACCACGTGGGGTACCAGAAAAGTTTTTTTTGTAATATTTCATCAAAATTTCTGCTCTTCCGCAATGAAAAGTGGACAGAAACTATTTTATTTCACATCACATTAATATTTACTAATTTATCATTTATTTTGTGGAGAAATTGCATAAATGAATAAATTTACATTTTCTGGTAAAGCTTGACCCAAGGGTATGGTGTGGTAAGTTTCAGCTCCCTAGCTCAATGGGTAAGAAAAATAATTAGGGAAGCCATTTCGCCCCCCCCCCCCCGCAGGCCAGGATACGTCCCAAAAAACCCAGGCCAGATAGGGTTAAAATCGTCACATTTAACACAGGATCTAGCAAATGCTACTAAGCGAGATAGGTATGGTCCCACTGGAGTATTACTGTGAAAAAAGCGATAGTTTACGATGTCGAAATTGCAATCATCTCAATTATCATAAAGTCGACGAGAGAGAAGGCCCGCTTCATTTTTATAGAGATATAAGTCTAAATATGATGTGCCGGTATAGTGAGGTGGCTTAGTGAAATTATATTTACCTAAGTGACAAAAGCATGATTTTTTCACCAGAGGATCCCCTAGGGTCACTCTCTTGAAAAATCTGTGGCTGCAAAAAAAATTCACCAGTGTGACGTCACAGTGACGTCTTTTTGACGTTTATACTTTAAATGTAGGCTAAAATACAGAATATCGTCAAAGTAAGGTTCTTGAAGTAAACCACCACGATTTTTCTAACTGTAACAAGCTGTGTAATCAGCAGATGTAATTATGAGTTCAAAATATATCATTTTTCAGACTATATGGTGAAAACGAAGAAACGAGTAGTATAGAAAGCAGCAATTTTGAGGGTGGGTGGGGTGTGTTTGAGGGACCATCCGTGGTCCGAATGCGTAGTGTGAGGTGTCAAAGTGAAGCTCTGGTGATGTAAACCACGACTTGGGGGATGTCCATGTCATATGTGACGTGATTGCTGACGTCAGCGGTAGGAGTAGTACCCAAAGTGTGCATTTTGGGTGGTGCAAAGGAAGGTGTTTGAGATAGAGATGGACCATCCATGGTTCGTATGTATCGTGCGAGATGACAAAGTGAAGCTCTCGTGGTGTAGACTACGACTTGAAGGATGTCCATGTCATCTGTGATGTCATTGTTGACGTCATTAGTAGGTGTACTACCCAAGGTGGGTCTAATGGGGGTGTGAAGGAAAGTGTTTGGGTTAGAGATGGGCCATCTGTGGACCGAATGCGTCATGTGAGGTGTCATCTTGGAGCAACGACCGCCAATGTCAAGCTTAACGCTTCAACGCCCTGATGAAATAGCTCAGAAGCTCCGATTTTCTAGATATTTTATGGAATTGTCACTAGTTCATCAAAATGCAGTGACGCTCGTCAGCGCTCGTTGTTACGGCTTAACGCCCTATCCGTATGCCTTAACGCCCGTCTCAACGCCTTAACACCCGCCTCAACGCCTTAACACCCGTCTCAACGCCTTATCCTAACGACCTAACGTGCATATATCAGTCAATCGGCAGGCTGGAGAAGTAACCATACAGTGTAGCCATAAGGGCATTCACAGCGTACACACTGTGACATGTAAAAGCATGTAACAAAATGTAGCACTATATATGACTCTTTATGTTCATCATAATCAACGTTGGTCAGGATGGCCGAGTGGTCCAAGGCGCCAGTCTACATATTTGGGACGTGGGTTCGAATCCCACTTCTGACACACACCTGTTTCGTTATTCTTCGCCATGTTGCAAAACCATTGTACAAATATAGCACAATATATGAATCATTATGACCACGATAACCAGCTTTGGTCAGGATGGCCGAGTGGTCTAAGGTGCCAGTCTCAAGATCTATGAAATTGTCTTCCCCGGGGTATGGGTATACTGGTCTGCAGATGCGGGCGTGGGTTCGAATCACACTCCAGACTCGCACCATTTACTGGTCACACGGAGTCATAGAAAGGAGAATGTTGTTGAGATAGTGTAGTCTCTCAATTTCGGGTAAATAAAAGTCAACGAAATTAACCCAGTTTAGTGTTACAGAAATCAGAATCTATCAGGGTTGATTTTTCGGGGAATTTTCTGGGAAACCCCTGTTCTATTTATAGATCACTTGGGAGTAGTAGAGAAAGGGGAGGTTCGGGGGTGCAAACAAGCGCGTTTGGAGCGGTGGCCATGTTCGCTCTAGCTACCTGGTAGAGTTACCTCAGCGTATCTAGAAGTGACGTCACAGAGGTCATATGCAAACTTTTAGGTCAACTTGGGGTCGCGGTGGACCAACACCTCAATACCTATGTTAATGACTTAACGCTTTATCTTAACGTCATAACGCCCTAGCAAAACGCCCTGATGCCATGATGTAGAAAGATGAGAGAACAACAAGAATGACAGGTCAATCATGTTATTAGTCCCTCCAGTACATCATACCCACGCTGGGGGAGCCGCGTTGGGTATGTTTAAAATTCAAGTAGGCTCTTATCCAATTAGAAATCGTCATTTGAGAAAGTTTAATCTTCGGTCATAACCGCTTTTGGCCTAAGCGTCGTCAGGCAGGCAAGGATACTGTAACGGCAGCATGTCCTGAAACACTTGCTTGCATATTTGGGGCGTAGAAAGTAGGGTGGTCATTCTCGAGGTGCACAGGGATTTATTTGAGAGATTGAGGTTCTATATCTCATCCAAAGATGAAGTGTAGGGTGTCATCTTGAAGCTCTCGTGGTGTAGACCACGACTTGAGTGATTCCCATGTCATCTGCGACGTCATTGGTGACGTCATCAGTACGGTACGAGTGGTGGCGAAATTTTGATTAGTCGACCAATACATACGGACTGATAATCCCTATATGTACAGACACCACCACCACCACACACCACCTCCCACAAGCGTTGACGCCCGTCATCGCTCGGTGGTGGTGGTACATGTAGCTCCCCTAGGGCAGAGCTCTTGGATCGGAGCGCTCGAGACTGTTGGAGACTGAGCTTGGAGCTCTTGGAGGGCAGAGCTCAGAAGTGACGTCATCGTAGGCATGCGCACACCAGGGTAGCTAACTGCAGAGATAATCTAGGCAGTGCGTTGTTTACAGATTTCACAATCTTCCTGAATGTTTACATGCGCCGATACACTGTACGTAAACTGAGTGTGTGGTGAATAAAACATTATTTATTCATTAAAAGGTTATGGCAGCTGATAAAGTGAACTAATTAGACTGTGATGTATTAACCTCACAAAATTTCAGAAATAGGTTGCTGTTTATTGTATCTCGGTAAAAAATTGTGTTAAACTGATGAAAATGTCCAAACGTAATTCTCAATTTGGTGACCATTTTGAATTCATCAGAGCTGGACTATATTGTCACGGTACATATACTGAACATCAGTATCATGTGCCTTTTATGTAAAAGTTTTCACCATATGAAATAGAAATGCGTACAAAGGGTAGGTGGTTAGTTTAACCCTATCTGGCCTGGGCTTTTTGGGACCTCTTGTGGCCTTAAGGGGGGGGGGGGGGGGGCGAAATGGCTCCCCTCTGATTATTTTTCTTACCTCTTGAGCTAGAGGGCTGAAACTTACCATACTATACCCTTGGGTCAACCTCTACCAGAAAATGTGAACAAAATCGAAGATGGCAGCTTTGATGACGTCACAGTGACGTCATTTTCAAAAACGGCATTTTTTGGTCGATTTTTCAGTCAGATTTTCTGAATTTTTTATTTATGCAATTTCTCCTGAATATCTGCATGATAAATTAGTAAATATTAATGAGATGTGAAATAAAATAGGTTTTGCCCGCTTTTCGTCCAGAAAAAGCAGAAATTTTGAAGAAATATGAAAACACATCCCTTTTCTGGGACTCCACGTGGCCGCCATCTTGAATTTTCCCATGATCCTCTGCGCGGGGGGTTATGCAAATAGGCTCAAAATGATCCCAATATAATAAACTATAAAGTCAGTGAGTTTCAGCTCTCCATTTTTTGTCGTTCCGGAGATAGCGCCAGGCCAGGTAGGGTCAGGTCAACACATTTTAATCCCTCCCCCCCCTTCCAAATTACAACATAAAACCCATCCCATGCAGAGTTCAGCTTGCAGCCGCAGATTTTCTGGGTCCTGGAACGATCACAAATCAGCATGCAAAAGATAATACTTTTGTCACAAATGTAAATAACTTTCGATTATTTTACGGTAAGCCACTCGACTAGTAGGGTAGTTTCCTTCAAATCCAGTGAAGGTGGATATATATCCTTCACTGCTTTATCTATATAGCGATTATCCACAGCGAGAAGACACTGTTATACAGACATCATATGGAGATCAGAAAATGGGCTACCCAGGATTTCTGTTTTCCCTCATTTGAATCAAGCTGCACATTGAATTTGACCCGTGTTGTTGGTCCTCAGAAAAAAAAAGTTTCCACATAATGATAAGAGTATCAATACGTTTTTTGAACAAAGGAGCATTTTGGTGACTCCACAACATCACTGAAAACAATTGATCGCTTCAGACTGGTTAATAATTGACTTTGTGTCGATGATCTTTCACTTTCGATATACTTTGAGTTTGAGTGCTAACAGAAACTTTTTAAGATATTATGCACTTGTCAATAGGAATCCTCCTCACATCCGGGGAAGGGTGGGGCTATGTCACAAATCACTTTGTATTACCCCCAACATACCCCACCGTCTGGGGCATTTGGACGGCATGCCCCTGTCATGACCCCTACCCATGCCCCACGCAACAATGGGGGCCAGTCGAACTCCTTATTGTTATCCTCTATTTTGAAAGGTGACGGTCAACTCCTTTTTCAAAATATAATAAAATGACATTTTATTTTCCGAAATATCTGGAACCTCCTTAACGGAGTTCATGAAGTTGCAGTCTCACAGTACAAAGTATCACAGTACAAGTATCACATTAAACTGCATCACAGTACACAGTATCACAGTGTAACAGTATCACAATGTAATAATATCACAGTGTCACAGTACTCAGTGTCACATTATCACAGTACACAATATCACAGTATCACAGTACAAAGTGACACAGTACAGAGTATCAACGTACACAGTATCGCAGTACACAATATCACAATATACAGTATCACAGTATATAGTATCACAGTTCACAGTATAACAGCACACGGTATCCCAGTACAAAGTGCAGCATATATCTTGGTTTTAGAACTGTTTCGATAGAAATATTCCGACAAAAATATTGACGCAATCACAAAGCGATCGACCAATGAACACTTGAAATGAGCAGACTTTTGATATTGTATTCTCGTCTATATGTTGGGTTTATCGGGTGATAAATGCTTCTAATAATACATATTCTCATTTTATATCCCCAGTTATCTCTCAAGCTCATGGTGACCGAGGAGGAGTCTGCTATCGATATAGGCTACAGCCCACTGTTGATTTGAGACAGATATGTTAGTGGAGTTATCTACAAGGATGTGTCGAGGATTCAAAGCTGCTGAATACAAATCGTCTCAAACGAAGTAAACCATTGTCTGCTCAAACCTGCATAAAACCGGCCGACACCATTATACCTGAGTGGAGTTGAATTTGAGACCTGTTGAACATATTGCAGATAACCGCGTACAGGATCACGAATTCTTTGGAAAATACCAAAAAACCAGGCTTTACCTGTACTGGTGACCGGACTTGAGTGAATATATTATCACTTCCGGCGTTTATCTGCATCTGTCTTCTCAACGGCGCATCTGATTAACGAAATACAGGTAGGTAGTTTCATTTATATTTTTGATTTGATATTTAATTAGATTTTCTCACCACTTGAAATGATCTTACGGTTTGAAATTATATATATCAAAGCTGTGAAGATGACAGCTGTCTGTGTATAAGCAGGACTGACGTAGATATGGATGTTTTCAGGTACGATTTTAGGACATCTTCGATGGGGAGTTTGTCATTGTACTATGGGGCTCGGATCAAAATACGTCATAAACAATGTGAACGGAGAGTCTGGCCGTTCTGATGGTGAGATCACGACTCCTGTGTATGCGGCGGAATTTCTGTTCTGCTATAAATTATAGCATTTCCTCTCTTTGTATGACCAGCATGTCTGTCGTTTCCGGGGTTTATTAAGGGATTTGTTATCTTTCACATACAAAAAAAAAGTTGATGGTAAACCCCCATAAATAACGGTCTTATATTGAAGTAACGGTATTTCTTGAAAATAGAGAATATCCAAAAATTCAGAAAACATGCTATATTAGAAAAAAAAAATTAACACGGTGAATATTCAATTTCTTCGCCTATATTTTTATGGCATGTATAACTGATTGAAATTAGCCACAAAATTGGGTCCTTCTCCGTGCCGATTTCTGATATTTGCATGCTGAAAGGTGGGAGAAAACCGCAGATCCTGCGTGAAGGCAGGCTGAAAATCAAATGTGAATTAATTTAGAAGTTGTTGACAGTTTTAATAGATATTCTAGGTGCATCACCCGTCATCATTTGATATGAATGCTCATGTGTTTATAACTATCGGTTTTTTGGGATATATTGGGTGACTTCCGGTAAACGAAAGGTAACGAAACCCCTGAAAAGGCAGACTAGAGAACTACATTTCTATCTATATACACTAATATGACTACTGAAGATGGCGACCTTGTACTGGTTGGGTTGATTTGGATAGCGCTCACATAGACGGTTGATTAAATTAATGAAATTGGTTAATCGATCATGGTAATCATATTTTCTACCCTCCATAGATACTTGACGATATGGGTACATAGACCTGGAACGATCAAATGAAATCAAATCAACTCCGCCGAGTACGAGGGGAACCGGAAACTATGGAGGGGCAGACTGTTGACATCATTTTTCTAAGCTGCTACCATTAGTGCCATATCGACTGCAGCAGTCCAGGCGGTGTATTTGGCAATAACCGAAGTTCTGACAGTTTAGATTAACTCCATTGGGTAACCTATGCGCTCGAAATTAAACATTAATTCTCTCTCTGTGTGTTAGTGTGACTTTAATACGTGGAGCCGTATGAACCAATTTACTTCAATCAAAGCGTGACTGAGATACATCATTCTCTAGACAACAAATTTAAAAGAAAATCATATAAATTAAGAATACAAATCAGCGATACGGATTTGATATTTTTGGAACATCATGATGTCTTGATATCACTGATGTCATTGAAAACTGTTGATCGCTTCTCTCTTGCAGAAAACTAGCGTATGTTTTTGTATGCTATGATTACTGTTTTTTGGTGCTAATGTTGTTACATGGAATAGGTCTTTGGATTATGGGCGAGATTCTTTAATGGACGTCGACTGAATAATGAATGACGGACCAGACGCTTGTAATTTGTGAATTATTGAAAAAGTACGAAAGCAGAGACGGCTAATATAACAAATAGATTCACAGAATTTATAGGTCTTGTCATTTGTCCGCATAAATCTGACACAATCTCATGACTGATGATACCAGAGTTTGTATCGAATACTTAACTGTTTGCCTGGTGGTATTTGTTTAGTAAAACATATATAGCGATGCAGTCCACATACTGTACTTACATGTGTAATAGTTAGTATTCCAGAACCGAATGACAATGATACCAGCAAGACAATATTGCATTTTGTTATCGGATGTGGACTACTTATCCGTATGTGGCCTGAGATTTTTGGGACCTGTCCAGGCCTGGTGAGGGGCCATTTCGGCTCCTCCTAATTATTGTTCTTATTACTTGAGCTAGGGAGCTGAAGTCTACCACACTATACCCTTGGGTCAAACTCTACCAGAAAATGTACAAAAATCTGAGATGGCCGCTTTGATGACGTCACAGTGACGTCATTTTCAAAAAAGGTATTTTTTGGTTGATTTTTCTTTCAGATTTTTCGAATTTTTATTTATGTAATTTCCCCGAAAAAAACTGCATGATAAATTAGTAAATATTAATCTGATGTGATTTTGAAGAAAAATAAGAAAAACATAACTTTTCTGATACCCCACTTGGCTGCCATCTTGAATTTACCCATGATTCTCTGCTCAGGGGGTGGCTCAAAATGACCCCAATATGATAAACTAAAAATCATGGAGTGTCAGCTCTCAATTTTTTTTCGTTCCGGAGATAGCTTTGATAGAGGTTTGATAGAGGACCATAACCCCCCCGCCCCCCCCCCCAATCAGACCTGGTAGGGTTAAACACCTTTCAGTTCGAACGGGTTATGGTCAGCTGTCAGCAGCATACCTGCACCCAGTAAAACACCCACCAAAACCGTTTGATTGATATAGGATAAACCTACCGTCCAGCTGCATGGCTCGCGCCATGAAGGGGGGGGGGGGGGGTCGTTATTTGTAAAAGGCCACTCTGGAGTATTAGTATACATTGATCGATAGGTAAAGTACTAAGATACATCAACCTCCATGGTAATGTTCATACAATTTCATACAGATACATCAGATCGTTGATGGTATCGATTATTAACACTGGTTTGAATGACAAATACGTCAGCTTGGATTACTATCCGGCATGCTAACCACTTACAGCGCTGTCCGGAGTTATTGAGACAAAACAGACCAGTTTGACCAGAGGATAATTGTGTCTATTTCCCGTTAACCTATGGAAGACGGATGCGGCCATCGTAATGGCGTATTGTCGCCCTCTGAATCGGAGAAAACTTAAGCTTACTATACAGGGCGCCAATGTGCGCCATTACGATAATACGCCAAAGCTATCGTTGTCGTGTTGTCGTGATGTCGTGATGTCGTGTTGTCGCCTTTTAAAAATGCGCCAACACGACAACACGATAACGGTAGCTTTGGCGTATTGTCGCAATGGCGCATTTTGATGTCCTCTTTCGGTCATTGGCGCCCTGTATAGTAAGCTTAAGTTTTCTCCGATTCAGAGGGCGACAATACGCCATTACGATGGCCGTCTTCCATATTAACCAGAGGTCATGTAGTAATTGCTACTGCCGACTAACACATTCATAGCTTTGCTTGAGCATAAAGCTGTCAGACATGTCGGGACAGTTGGCTTATAATTATCTGTGGTATCCTTGACAGGATGCCACTATGAAGATTTGTAAATTATTCCCTAAGTAAGCATAAAATCCAATTTGTTGCATACATCGAAATCACCATCATTAAGGTTCCGAGTGTCTTTTCAACCCCAGTTATATTTCTTTCTTGACGTATTGATAAAATGTTATTTACCGTATAACGGTCATAGATTTAAGACATCTCATCCCATGCATCCCTCAGTGGTTTTGGTCATATTCTGTGTTCAAAATTCATATACTCTTAAAATGAAAGTGTTGTATTTAACATTATAAATGCCCGAGGAGTGACAGCATTATATAAAGTTTTACATCTGTGACAGTCGCATTAAGTGTTATAAAAAAAAATATATCCAAAACTGTATTGTTGTATTAGGAGCAATACAGCGCTTTACAGTGCTGAATTTAAAACTTGTAACGTGTTGTATTGCTCCTGATTCAGCAATATAATGTTGGATATAACACTTTTCTTCAACACTTTCTGAGAGTGTTAAAATATAACACTTTGATTTATGTTGTCATTCCTCAGACATTTATAATGTTAAATACAACCCTTCCATTTCAACCCTATCTGGCCTGGGCGATTTGGGGTGTATCGCAGCCTGGGGGGAGGGGTGTTTCCCCCCCCCCCTATATATTTTCTCTACCACTAAGGCTAGAGCGCTGAAACTTACCACACAGTATCTTTGGTTCAAGCTCTATCGGGAAATGTAAAAAATCCAAGATGGCCGCCATGATGACGTCACAGTGACGTTATCTTCTCGGAAGCCATTTTTCGGCCTTTTTGGGGTCGATTTTTCGAAATTTTTATTTTTCCGATTTTTCTCTCGAAAAAAATCAAATAAAATATAGAATAATTAGTTTTGCATAAATAAAATACTTTCAAGGTCTTTTAGGCAAGGAAAATGTGAAGAAATGGGGCGAAAAGAATGAAAAATACGACTTTCGCGGATACCACATGGCCGCCATTTCGAATTTACCCATGATACTCTGCCCGGGGGTATATGAAAATAGGCTCAAAATGACCCCAATAAGATAAGATAAGCTTAAAAGTCAGCAAGTTTCAGCCTCCTCGGCTTTGTCGTTTCGGAGCAGCAGAGAAAAGTTCACTAGGGGGGGGTGGGGGGCACTTTTTGATTTAGCGAACATATCTTGTTCTGGAACAAGATTTTGTCGTCTATGTACATGTACGGTGACTGCGAACATTTCTCGGAACATCTTCCATATTAACCAATCAACTGGCAAGCCGCGCTCATGTGACAAAGGAATGAAACCGAGGCTACGTCTTCTTGTAGAGCTGGCGGTTTGTTTCGAGGTGAAATGTTCGCTGTGTGCGGGGAACAGGAACAAAAACAGGCAAAGACACGAAACAATGTTTTTGGTTCTAGCACAACAAACTGTTCGTTGTGTGTTGGAATTTGTTTAATCGACGGGCGGCGGATCTCTCCGGGTACTCCGGCTTCCATCGCCACTAAAACTGAATGTCACCATATGAGTGTGACTTTAAAGCAAACTCTCCCCTTCCTCCACCTGTCACACTTCGGCGTTCGGTCTTGGCCACGTGTCTGTATGACGTAGTTGTTCTAAATAGCAACAATCAATCACAAATTAGTATTGCCTCAACTGTCGATATTCGCGTAAAATATGTTACACAAGTTGACAAGCGTGGCTTTTGGCGCTCATTATAGAAAGCCAGCTTTAACTCTACCTGGCCTGGGGGAAATGCCCTCCCCCTACCCAACTTTCTGTGCTATCTCCGGAACGACAAAAAAATGGAGAGCTAACTCCTTGACTTTATAGTTTATCATATTGGGGTCATTTTGAGGCCATTTGCATAACCCCCCGAGTAGAGGATCATGGGTAAATTCAAGATGGCGGCCACGTGGGGTATCACAAAAGTGATGTTTTTGTTAGATTTCTTCAAAATTTCTCCTTTTCCGCGATGAAAAATGAGCAAAAACTATTTTATTTCACATCACATTAATATTTACTAATTTATCATGCAGTTTTTGCAGAGAAATTGCGCAAATAAAAAATTGGAAAAATCCGACCGAAAAATCGACCAATAAATGCCGTTTTTGAAAATGACGTCACTGTGACGTTATCAGAGCGGCCATCTTGGATTTTTACATTTTCTAGTAGAGCTTGGCCCAAGGGTATAGTGTAGTAAGTGTCAGCCTGCTAGCTCAAGGTGTAAGAAAAATAATTAGGTAGGTCCAGTCCAGATAGGGTTAAGGAAGCTTGAGGGATAATGAATTAGAATTGATCAGTTTATCATAATATTTAATATACATTTTTTGCATCTCAGGTAAATATGTGTTTCGTGAAATGGAACTTGACCAATTCGATCGGCAAAACATTGTAAATAGTTCTATTCTAGCTTGTCAAGCACATACATAGCACCGCTGACATGATTATTTATTTCCGATGCAAACCAAATGGCCATTTAAATGAAAAATAAAATTATCTGACTTAACGTCAAAATCTCCATATTTCCATTATCATGATTAAAGTGTTTGACGTTGAACTCTTCATGTGTGCCATCTCCCAAGGGCTTTGGCTTTCTCGTGATTGTATTTCGTTGCTCGATGGTTCTATAATCATGAACGTAGAGATAAACCGATGTAACATGATTAACGACTTGTTTGATTTCCATGTAAAGGAGGTGTTCGCTTCGGATGGATATTTTTCCCTTCAGTGTCGCTCTCTGCCGCTCTATTGTCTCGCTCCCAGCCGATCGGTAAATTGTGACGTAATGCTCAGGTATTCCCCAACTGTTTGTCAGACAGGCGAGGCCAGTCTAATGGGAAATTCTGGTTCATATTCTCATACAGTTGCCATTAGTATTTTCATGAACGACCCAGATATTTACGAACAATATTCAGTTATATTAATATATAAACCGCCTCGAAAACTGAAAAATCACTGCCCAAATGTTCAGCGAACAATAATTAAGGAAGTAACTGCAAAAAAACAACAACAACATATTGGCACATGCATAATCACTTGGGAAAGCAAGCGTCACCACTTGTTGAGGGTCATTTCCTTAATAAAGGCCTTGATATAAGACAAGTTTAACCTTATAACTTCAATTCATAGTTACAACTTTCCGCTGCCCTAGGACGAAATACCCCCATGTAGAAATTATATATGTGTAACAATTAATTTTTTGCTCGGCTGGATCGTCAGAATATTCAAATACTGAACAAGTGGTCGGACTGTGTGTGTGTGAGGTGGTGTGCAATTCTATTCACGAATTATAATAAAATATGGGATTATGTGCGTTAGGGGTTCGCTGTATTTGGGGATTCGAACCAAAATGTTGGTTTTCTTTCAATCTGTAGTCCGACACTGTAACCGTTCGGCTAAGCAGCAGTTACAATTATCATCATGTGCCGAATGGCGGTGAACTATGAACTACACCCTTTCAGAGCATTACAAGCGTATTGACATATTTCAATATTATGAAAATATGACACCTTTAACCAAAACGATTTTTCAGTATCATTTTGGATCAAACCCACCGCATTTCGATATGTAAGACTCATTTTGGTTAAAGCTGTCATATTTTATATATGAAGGGAATTCCCTTCAAGAATATCGCCAAAAATTGCAAAAACAAACAAACGCTTATTTTCTGATACTCGTAATATTGAGAACATGAACATTCAGTATTTTCTCTCTCAAGCTAATAACGAGAGGAAATTATATTTTCGGTTTATAAACGCAACACACTAAGGAATAAAATACGGTCAAACCGAACACCTCCTTTGTCAAATGAGGCGCGTGTTCTTCCCTTTCAGAAGTTATTAGCAGAATTTTTTTATATTCGTTCATACTTGAATTACAAAGTTGCTTCTACTAGGAGAAGAACATTAAGGCCGAAGCTCAATCTCCTAGATGAACAACACTTTTAATTGACGAAAACTAATAATTTGTCCATATTCCCACTGCTAGCGAACTCGGAACCTGAGGAGAACCTGATAGTGTATACGAACGATGTGCAATTAATTAAATTTGACTGGAGGACATCGATATCAAGCCTCAAAGGACAGAAGATTATTATAACCGTAACAGAAGCAATGATTTGAAGTCTTGGTATCTTTACAGAATTCCCAAGGGTCGGGAGATTATGCGATTATGTCTGTCTAGAATTAGTACTTTAATCGCATTTGGTGGAAGCTGTAAAGGCCCACGCAAATGTATTGTCTTCTGGGCTGGATTTGTATTCACCTAGGTACGTGTAAGGGCATTGTCACAGGAACCATGCTAACTCGATAAATACAGCAAGATAAGGTCATCAACTTCGGTCAAGTCAAGTGGGAATATAGTCTTAATGGAACGTGTAACTTGATTGCAACTGACAGAAGAACTACATCTCGGACAATTGATACATGTGAATAGTTTATATGTGAAATGGTGTCATAACTCTCCTCAGGCCCAGGCGTTGGAATTTCTCTCGTCAATATTGATGTCTTGGACGACAATCCATATTATCTTAAGAAATTATCAGCCATTAAGCCATTATCACACTTAATCCAGTTAACCCTACCATGCCTTAGGTTTTTGTGTATCCCAGCCCTAATTCCCGTTCTAGACCACCTGCCCAGTTTTGCTTCCCCTCAGAAAAGGGAGATTAAACTTTTCAAAATATATATTTGGGTATCGATCTATTTATAAAATGTAAGCAGATCAAAAATATCCGGTCTGATTACTTCTCAGATATATATTTTTCAATCGATTTCTCGATTTTTTTTATTTATTGTCCTCCGCCGCAACGCGGCCGGGTACTTTAAAATGGTTCTTGCTTCTTTGTGTCCGTGGATGTCCGTGAATGTCCGTGTACGTCCGTGCATGTGTGTTCGAAGCGATAACTTCCTAATGCTTTGTTGGATTGTTCCGAAATTCGGCATATGCATTCCTTGCGACAAGACGCCATTCGGTGTTGCATTTCAGCAACATCTGCCTGAAGATGGCGCCACTGGGTTGCTTCTTTGTGTCCGTGGATGTCCGTGTACGTCCGTGCATGCCTGTTCGAATTTTCCGCAAGCGATAACTTCCTAACGCTTTGTTGGATTGTTCCGAAATTCGGCATATGCATTCCTTGTGACAAGACGCCAGTCGGTATTGCATCTCAGCAACATCTGCCTGAAGGTGGCGCCACTGGGTCAAAAATGGATCTTGGTTCTTTGTGTCCGATGATGTCAGTTTGAATTCTTTACAAGCAATAACTTCCAAATGCTTTGTTGGATTCTTCTGAAATTCGGCATACGCATTCCTTGCGAGACTCCCTGTGTATTGCATTTCAGTAACATTTGCCTGAAGGTGGCGCCATTGAATTTCGCTGAAACCATTTGTCAATTCAAATCGTGTAACAGGACCATGATACAGGACCAGGGGGACAAAAATTGCACCAGGTTGAATCTTGATAGGTCTGCTTATGGCGGACAACAGGGCGGATTTATTCCTAACAGCTGATCTCAATTTAGATGCTGTACCCACACATTGATTTGGATTGATTGTTGTTTACTGGGTTAATACATTTTGGGACCTGGGCTGATGCCCCATAAAATTACAACGCCTGACACATATGACATCAATGATTAAGAACGTTGTCATAGCAGTGTTTATTTCCAAAAAACTAATAATGATACTAATTTTTGACACTTACATTAGAATGACTTGGTTCCACAAAGTGAAATTTTCTAAATGATAATAATAGTTTAATTGTTGTTGTCCCCCGCCGCAATGCGGCCGGGGACTTTAAAATGATTCTTGCTTCTTTGTGTCCGTGCACGTCCGTGCATGCCTGTCTGGATTTTCCGCAAGCGATAACTTCCTAACGTTTTGTTGGAGTGACATGTATCCACAAGGGATTTCTCGGCTCTCTATACTACAATCCCTCATCAGGACCTTATTGACCGTATAAGTTCATTAATAGTATCTGTGTTCAAGAAAACTGATCGTAGATATATTAACCCTACCTGGCCTGGGGGGGCCATTATGGCCACCCCTACCAAACTTTCTGCACTATCTCCGGAACGGCAAAAAATGGAGAGCTGAAACTCCGTGACTTTATCGTTTGTCTTATTGGTGTCATTTTGAGCCTATTTTCATAACCCCCCGAGCAGAGGATCATGGGTAAATTCAAGATGGCGGCCGCGTGGTGTACCAGAAAAGTGATGTTTTTGTCATATTTCTTCAAAATTTCTGCTTTTCCGCAATGAAAAGTGGGCAAAAACTATTTTATTTCATATCACATTAGTATTTGCTAATTTTTCATGCAGTTTTTGTGGAGAAATTGCAAAAATAAAAAATTCGGAAAATCTGACCGAAAAAACGACCAAAAAATGCTGTTTTTCAAAATGGCGTCACTGTGACGTCATCAAAGCGGCCATCTTGGATTTTTTTACATTTTCTGGTAGAGCTTGACCCAAGGGTATAGTGTAATAAGTTTCAGCCCCCTATCTCAAGGGGTAAGAAAAATAATTAGGGGGGGCCATTTCGGCCCCCCCCAGGCCTGGACAGGTCCCAAAAAGCCCAGGCCAGATAGGGTTAATGTCGGAAGCCATAAAGCATTCTTTAGCTCGACTACATACAAGAGATATCATTCATGGGATGTTTCTTTGTTTATAGAGTTGCTTGAATTTCTCATTAAAAATATCTATGTGAAATTTGGCAACAATATATCAGCAGCATATAGGTATTCCAATGGGTACTAATTGTGCACCCCTGTTGGCTGACGTGTATCTGTTCTCTTATGAATATGACTATATGCAGGCGCTTTCAAAAACCGATCCATTCAAAGCCCGTTCCTTCTCATTCACCAAACGCTATATAGACGATCTTCTCGCTGTGGATAATCGCTATATAAATGACGCAGTGAAGGATATATATCCACCTTCACTGGATTTGAAGGAAACTACAGATAGCCCTACAGGCACATCATATTTAGATCTCTATCTCTATAAAAATGAAGCGGGCATTCTCTCTCGTCGACTTTATGACAAAAGAGATGATTACAATTTCGACATCGTAAACTATCCCTTTCTGGACAGTAATATTCCAGTGGGACCTGCATATGGCGTATACATATCTCGCTTAGTAGCATTTGCTAGATCCTGTGTTAAATGTGACGATTTTAATCAACGTCACAAAACATTGTTGCAAAAACTTATAAATTTGGCGATACATATCGCATGCTGATAGCAAAATACGAACGTAGCGTGCAAGATCTATGGTGCTACGTTCCGTAACTTGTGTCTAATTCCGCTTAACCCGGGGCTAGGGGCCGTATGAACCCATGTACTTCAAGATCCTCATGGTACTCATATGAACAGTCACAATCAAAGCGTGACTGAGATACACCATTCTTTAGATGACGACTTTACAACGAATATTATGGATTAAGAATACTGATCAGCGATACAGATTTGATATTTTTGAAACATCATGAGATCTTGCCGGCATCATTGAAAACTATTGACCGCTTCTCTCTTGCAGGAAACAAGCCTATGTTTATGTATACTATGATTGTCTTTTTGAATTTGGTGCTAATACTGTTATATGGAATTTGGAATAGGTCTTTGGATTATGGACGCGGATATTCTCAAATGGACGACGGCTTGATTATGAATGACGGACTAGACGCTTGTAATTCCAAAATTCGACATACGCATTCCTTGCGGCAAGATGCCAGTTGGTATTGCATTTCAGCAACATCTGCCTGAAGGTGGCGCCACTGGGTCAAAATGGGTCTTGCTTCTTAGTGTCCATGGACACCTGTTAAAATTTTTCACAAGTGATAACGTCTAAATGCTTCGTCGGATTCTCCCGAAATTGGACATATGCATATCCTGCGACAAGACACTGGTTGCTACTGCATTTCAGCAACATCTGCCTGAACGTGGCGCCACTGAGTTTCGCTTCTTCGTGTCCGTTCCAGTTAAAATGGATCTTGCTCTCTTTGTGTCTGTCTGTTCAAATTCTTCACAGACGATAACTTCCAACAGCTTTGTCGGATTCCTTCGAAATTTAGTATATACACTCCTTGTGACCAGACGTGGGTTGGTATTCGTCTTGTTCCAATTTTCTGTGCTTGTCCGTGGTTCCATTCAAATTCTCCACAAGCGATAACTTCCAAATACTTTGTTTAATTAGGCTTCCCTAGGGATGCCTTATGTGCTTGTCATTCTCGCTGTTAGTTTTGAATTTCATGTCGCTTTAAATGACGGACACCATTTTCTTAAATTTTGCTGTCCAGTCCTTCTATTCCACATCATATGATTTACACTAAAGCTTTTGCAGGAACCATATTTTATTTCAGTATAATATGAAATAACTGGTGGGGGAATCCCCGCAATACCAAACCCCTGTTAGTTTTGACTTTCGTGTCGCCTTAACTGAAGGACAACATTTCCTTCAATTTTGCTATCAAATTATTTTATTCCACATCATATGATTTACCCTCAAGGTTTTGCATGAACCATATTTTATTTCAGACGTATAATATGAAATAACTGTCGGAGAAATCCCCGCAGTACCGAACCCCTGTTTTTTTTCAAATTTCGTGTCATCTTAAACGAAGGACATTTCCTTCAATTTTGCTATCAAATAATTGTATTCCACATCATAAGATTTACTCTAAAGCTTCTGCACGAATCATTTGTGTCCACACGTGTAACTTATTATATTAATTACAACTGAGTTCCGAAAGTTTGCCGTAGCACCACCTCGTGCCAAATCTAAATTTGATTCGCGCATCGGATTTTTCTCCAATTTGGTATTCAGATACCATGCCATGATATGTCCCTTGGGATTGTATTTCGCCTGCTTCTGCATACTGGTGGCGACACCTGGTGGAAAAATCTTAATTTGACAACTGCTCATCAGAGTCTTCTCAAATTTGGCATTCATATGCCATAAGATGTCACTTGGGATTGTGTTTCGCACACTTGCGCCTACAAATCTAAATTTGGTTTCCGGGCAATACCTTTAAGACCCCTCTTCAGATTCTTCCCAAAGTTCGTATGCTGATACATGTACCATGTCACGAGATGATGCTTGGGATTGTGTTTTGCCCACTTGCACCTACAGGTGGTGACACCTGGTGGCAAATTTAATATTTGGTTTCCGGACAATAGGTTGAGAATGCATTCAGCTTCTCGTCAAATTTGGTTTGCAGATAATATGACTTGAGATGTCACTTGGGGTTGCTTCTCGGTTACATAATTTCCATACTTCACTGCATGGAAACTATAATACAGAAGCAATCAACGTTCAGTCAACCGTTCTGAGTTGATTTTAAAAATTGGGAAAGCAGAAAGCCCCTTCCGCATCCAACGCCTATGAAGTAGCAGTTGCCTCCCTCACCCCCCGTATATCCCCCGAGACCAACAATGCTAAAAAAATATTGCTGCCATTTCGGCGGGGGACTTAGCATCCTCTGGCTGCTTGTTTTTTTTCAAGTGGAAACAAATAAATATGACAGAGAATCATCAGTCAAGTTGCAATAAATTAGTTTTAACACACATTAACGTAACACCTTTCAGATACATTGGACATTCAGACTCGCATTACACCTGAAGAAGCAGTTTTATCTGCGAAAGATCGAGTCCAATGAATTATGTGCTACATTCGTGTTATTCTGCTATGCCTTATAGACTAACACGCCAACCAACATTCTGTTTCAACCCGCTAAACAGAAAACAGATAAAAACGATAAAGAAAAAGTGAATCTAAGGACACTATTTTGAATCCTCATGGTCATCTTCACTTAACCCTATCTGGCCTGGGCTTTTTGGGACCTGTCCAGGCCTTGGTGGGGGGGGGGCGACTTCGCCCCCCCTAATTATTTTTCTTACCCCTTGAGCTAGGGGGCTGAAACTTATTACACTATACCCTTGGGTCAAGCTCTACCAGAAAATGTAAAAAAAATCCAAGATGGCCGCTTTGATGACGTCACAGTGACATCATTTTCAAAAACAGTATTTTTTGGTCGATTTTTCGGTCAGATTTTCCGAATTTTTTATTTTTGCAATTTCTCCACAAAAACTGCATGAAAAATTAGTAAATATTAATGTGATATGAAATAAAATAGTTTTTGCCCACTTTTCATCGCGGAAAAGCAGAAATTTTTAGGAAATATGACAAAAACATCACTTTTCTGGTACCCCACGTGGCCGCCATCTTGAATTTACCCATGATCCTCTGATCCTCAAAATGACCCCAATAAGATAAATTATAAAGTCACGGAGTCTCAGCTCTCCATTTTTTGCCGTTCCGGAGATAGTGCAGAAAGTTTGGTAGGGGGGCCATAATGCCCCCCCCCCCCCTCCAGGCCAGGTAGGGTTAAGATGGCGCAAATACGTTCAAAAAGAATTCAGTATCATGTCAGGAGACTCGTTTTGGAGATAGGATAACAGTTTTGGCTGGCGTGGTAGAAGTGATACGAGGTAACGAGGTAATATAACGAGATGATATTCTTTGTTAAATGTCGTACACTGATGGCAAATGTCGATGGTACAGCGTACACAATCTCTGGTGCTACGTTTCGCATCTTGTGTCTAATTCCTCTTACACAATACTAGGGGTCATTTTAACGCAATTTGTTTATATCTCCATAGATTTCAAATGAGCAATCCCAATCAAACCGTGTTTGACATATATTATATTCTAGAAAACGACTCGGAAATTCATTTGGATAAAATAATAAGGAATTTACTAATAGAACATAATGTTGTCTCGCTGCTATCGTTGAACGCTTCTCTCTTGCGAGTAATAAACTTGTGTTATTATTCCTTTTTCACTTTATACCTATTTGGAACTGGTGGTCAATTCCATTGTCACGTGCGCTACATTCAAAGCACATTCTTGGTCAGCATAGTTCCCAGAATTTGAACAAAACTATTTTAAAACCTATTAAGGACTCGAGGCCCGGGTTGGCACCTGATATTAGACACCCTCGTTCATGGGCGTCGCTAGGATTTTTCAAAGGGGGGTCGATTATCAGAGCACTTTAGGCGAGGGTCCAGGGGGCCGCCTAGGCCCCGGAAGCTCCGGGGTCCTAGATCGCCGGAGATGCGTTCTAATCGTTTTCCCGGAATTAAATCTGAACATAATGTATGCAGATTTAGGGTTATATTATAAAACTCTGAGACCTTAGATGGCCTGAGATGCATTCTGAGCGATTTCCAACAATTAAACTAAAACGTCATTTGTCAAATATCAGTATTATATTTTATTCTCGTCATCTTGAAAACACAATAATAAGGCTTTGTGCCTATATACATCGTAGGCTGGCCAGTGGCGTCGGAACGTAATTGAAAGTGGGGGACCACTATCACAGCCCAACAGGCGGGGGTCCAGGGCCCGCCTAGGCCCCGGAAGCTCCGGGGTCCTAGATAGCCGGAGATGCGTTCTGAACGTTTTTCCGGAAATAAAACTGATCATACTGCATGCACATTTATGATTCTATTTTCACGATTTTTTCTCTCGCAATTATAAGCATGCATCGATATTGAAAACATCGCACCTCATGCCTTCATCCATTTGACGTTCTAGTTATATTTAAAACATACAAAACGATGACTTATAGTTCTTGGGAGAGAAACCAATATGCCTACAGATACGATTCATTCACACAAAGATAAAACAAGGAAACCCTCACAGCCCAACAGGCGAGGGTCCACGAGCCGTTTAGGCCCCGGAAGCTCCGAAGTTCCAGATCTCCAGAGACGCGTCCTAAGAGTTTTCCCAGAAATAAATTCGAACGTAATGTATGTAGATTTATGGTTCTATTTTCACGTATGTTTCGCATTTATAAGCACTCATCGATATTGAAAAAATCATACTTCATGCCTGAATCCATTTGACTGTTTAGTTATATTTATCACATAAAAAGAACACATAAAAAACCGATGACCTTTACATCATGGAACACTAGAACCAATATGATAGCGATACGTTTACACAAAGCTAAAATGAGCGATCGTCACAGCCTGACAGGCGAGGGTCCAGGGGCCGCCTAGGCCCCGGAAACTCCGGGGTCTCCGGTTGCCGGAGATGCGTTTTACCCGTTTCCCCGGAAACAAATCTGGACACAATGTATATAGATTTATGATTCAATTTTCACATTTGTTTCGCATAAACCCGCATCGATATTGAAGAATATGCCGGACTCCATTTGACTTCCTGGTTTGACACAAACAAAACGGGAATATAACACACCCCTACACGTCCTGGCACTATATCTGTAATTTTTATGTGGGGACATGGTCAGTTAGGGATGCTGAAAAGTGGGTGGCCAAAAGATATTCGGGCCCCCCTAGATCAAAAGTGAGGGGTGGCTCCTCCGCTTCCGACGCCACTGTAACCATGTTAAAATGATTAAAACTAAACATCATCAGATCACTTTCCGATCCATATGTCAATATGTCATTTCATGACTGTGAACATTAAACTTTTGCTGAAAATATCACAATAATATTGTGTAGAATATCAAACTGTGTATCATGGACTATATCTCGTGGCCATGGTGAAATACTGACTAGAAAAATCAAACTGACTATCAAATCCACACGCATCGGGCAGAAGGAAAAAAACACACGAGTTGGTGTTAATGATTCGCCTGCTTTATCCGTCGAGGGTTCCCCTGCAGTGTCCGTCAAGGGTGGAGTCTCATGAACAGAGCTACAGCTCTTTCATAATCCACATTATTACCATAAAACGGAAAGTCGTGGTAAACCCATTGTTGAGCGAACTGACGCGCCACTACTGGAACGGAGCATGCTTACGTGCCTGGAAACGGACATTTTTTTATTTCTTTCTTTTCCCTTTTGCTTTTTTGTCTCCCGCTACTTAGTAGGGGGGGGGGACTTAGAAACACCGGTGTCCGTAATTCCGTAATTCCGTGATTCCGTAATTCCGTAAGATTTTCTTGTCCGGACAATAATTCATGAATGATTCAACCGATCAACTTCAAACTTGGGGTGTGCCTTGACATTGGCGAGAGGACGGTTGGGATTGTTTTTCAGCAATGTGCGTAATCCAATATGGCCGCCGTCAGCCATTTTGGATTATAAGCAGTTCGATCTTAGATTTTTTTGTCCGGACAATAACTCGTGAACGATTTAACCGATCAACTTCAAACTTGGGGTGTGCCTTGACATTGGTGAGAGGGCGGTTGGGATTGTTTTTCAGCAATGTGCGTAATCAAATATGGCCGGCGTCAGCCAGTTTGGATTATAAGCAGTTGGATCTTAGATTTTGTTGTCCGGACAATAACTCGTGAAAGATTCAACCGATCAACTTCAAACTTGGGGTATGCCTTGACATTGGTGAGAGGACGGTTGGGATTGTTTTTCAGCAATGTGCGTAATCTAATATGGCCGCCGTCAGCCATATTGGATTATAACCAATTGGATCTTAGATTTTCTTGTCCGGACAATAACTCGTGAACGATTTAACCGATCAACTTCAAACTTTGGATGTGCTTTGACATTGGTGAGAGGACGGTTGGGATTGTTTTTCAGCAACGTGCGTAATCTAATATGGCCGCCGTCAGCCATATTGGATTATAAGCAGTTGGATCTTTTCCGGACAATAACTCGAGAACAATTCAACCGATCTACTTCATATGTGGGGAGTGCCTTGACATTGTTGAGAGGAGGATTAGGATTGTTTTTCAAGGACGTGCTTGACCCAATATGGCCACCATCAGCCATACTGGATTTCATTGGATTTTGAGCAGTTGGATCTTGTCCGGACAATAACTGGAGTACGATTCAACTGATCTACTTCAAACTTGGGGAGTGCCTTGACATCGGTGAGAGGACGGTTGGGATTGTTTTTCAGCAATGTACATAATCCAATATGGCCGCCGTCAGCCATATTGGATTATAAGCAGTTGGATCTTGTCTGGACAATAACTCGAGAACGATTCAACCGATCTACTTCATACCTGGGGAGTGCCTTGACATTGTTGAGAGGAGGATTAGGATTGTTTTTCAAGGACGAGCTTAATCCAGTATGGCCACCATCAGCCATACTGGATTTCATTGGATTTTAAGCAGTTTGATCTTGTCCGGACAATAGCTGGAGTACGGTTCAACTGATCTACTTCAAACTTGGGGAGTCCCTTGACCTTAGTGAGAGGACAGTCATGTACATGTATTATGTTTTATGGATGTGCATAAATTCAATATGGGTGCCATCCGCTGTATTAGATTATGTTAAGCTCATCAGCGATATCTTCATTTTCAAATCATACTCTTATCAATGATATGAGATATCATCGACAAAACAAAATCGACCATAGAGGTCCATGGCCCCCGCAGCAGCAGCGCCAGTTATGGTGGATGTAATCCACCATAACTGGTGCTGCTAGCGTGGGACATGGACCTCTATGGTCGATTTTTTGTTTTGTTTTGGTTTTCTCTGTTTTTGTTTTTGTTTTTTTTTTGTTGCTTTTTCTTGTGTTTTTTTTTTGGCGCGTCCAAGGGGGAGTCGTTCGCACCGGACGACCCCTAACGACGCCCCTGTCGTTTATTCTGTCTCATTCCATCACAACCACTCCACATACATATATATGTTTTATATGATTGGAAAGATCACGATTCCGGCGTTCCGAATAAAGTAAAAATTGAATTCTTACGTTTATTTCAACGGTTTTGTTGCAAAAAAAGTTATTTAAAAAAAATAATGTCTTTTTTATATCGCTAATTCCACCTATTATTTTACAAGTAACGAGTCCCAGATTTTGCATGGTGATAATAAACCTTTCCAACCAAACGAAGGTGTCTCATTTTTTTTTAAACTCTTAGAAAAAGTTTGAGAGCATTGTAAAGTTTATTTTTTGAAACAAAATAAATGTCTATTTCAAGTTCCAATAGCTTCAAAACAAGGCAACATTTTGAAAAACTGAGATACGCTTTCGTTCGGACTGTAGTGTATATATTATGCTCCCCAAAAATTGACATAATCGGATGAAAAATAGAGAAGTTATTAGCAAGTTTGTATGTACCTGCCGTGTAAAAGAATATGTCGGCTATAGAGCGTAAACAAAAATAATCTACTTTTCAGATGATAATCTGTAATTATTGTCCGCTACTTCATGATAATGACACAATATTCTCACACAACATATAGGGATTATAGACCAAACGTTCTTTAATCACATTGGAACAATATATTTTGAGAAAGTGTAGAAAACCAGTCACGAAGATGAATTTTTATGCTGGAATATGCCCCGTTGATCAGTTTTCACGCCTCCGAAATCCCTCACCGCGGGTGATTGAGTAGACGTCGACCACCAATTAGCATTCTATAGAAGGCTTACAGAGATGTGATTTGTGGCAATTGGACATTCATGGATTTAATTGCCAACTGCAAAAGGTCTAGCTCAAGGAAAGAGAAGAAAACAGGAACTGATCAGTCTACAGACCTCAAACGGGAAAAGCTGGCCGCAGCCATTTACGGTGTGGAGTTAAAAAACTTTACTGTTATCGCGAATAAAATATTACGCAAATTCGCAATATATATATCTGCATATACCACATGCTTTCCGGAAATGGTTGACCACCTGAGCAGTGTGTTTGTATTTGTTTATTTTGTCATGTGGCGCGAAAACACCGAGATAGACCATATAATTTCCTGTTCAATATTATGTAAACTCCGGCGTGAATGTAGTAGAAAAACAACTAATTATAATAAATGAGCCCAGCGCGTGAATTGTGTGTATTGCAGTTACAAGTAATTAGCCGAGGTGCGGAAGTCACAGCAGGCGGCCACACCGACTGTGAGTAATGAGCACTAATCCCCACAGCGCAGAGTTCTTCCAAAGACAGTGAATTGTTTAGAGCTAAAATTTCACGTTTGCAAACATTTTTTAAGGAAAATAACAGAAACACTTGACAGGTTTATTCTTCAACTTTTGAATTATGCAAAGAAAAAAATATCGATAGTTTGAACCTATTCCCCGTGGCCTCGAGTCCTTAAATTTTTAATGACCGACATCCGCCAATGAAACTAGAGGGTCATTTGCATACCGTCACGGGCGCTACATGGAAAAATCACCATTTTTCAGACTAACTGGACATCTTGATGTATCCCTGTGGTTTGATGCTCATTCAAGTATTTTAGAGTAGTAAATGCTTATCATGAATTCAAGCATTGTTTGTGTTTACTAAGATTATCTGCTCACATGGAATTAATTGATTCACTGTCACGGGCGCTACAGGTTTCGTCACGGGCGCTACACTCTATGAAAAGCAATTTGACTATCCTCTCTAAACCATAGAAAATGAACAATTTGGATACTGATATTTGACAGTTTAATCAAATAAACTATGAACATTCTCCAACACAAATATCATGTACATCATATAACTATTATGGTGTAAGTAAAAAAAAATGAATAACATGTTCCAACCATTCTCATGGCATCAGATTGTATATCCCCTATTGTCGTATATACCCTCTGATGTCAAAGTGGGGCTAATTGCGGCGCGCAGCTTTTCTGCGCATGGCTCTCGCCCAATCAACAGCCTCCGTTACTAAATGAAGCGAAGTTGTTGAGATTACCGAATGGGGCCGATGATTTCCGAAAAGCTCAGCGTAACTTCGGCGAGCCAATCAACATAGGCGTTGTATATCGACAAGAACGAACAGCGGCAAATCTTTGAGGGGTCTCTTGTTTACCGACGGTTTGGAGGTTACAAGCTCTGACGTCGGGAGAATGGTTCCAACAGAAAAGTCAAATTTCATGCTAATATCCACATCACAATATATATTGTCACAGAAATGACCAAAGTTTTTACTGTGTATACAGGAAAAACTAATTCCAAAATCCAAATACAGATTAGTTCTTTATGCTGTACAATTCAGAGCTTAAACTATTATATTAAATTTTAATTCAGTAAAACAGTTATACATGCACATTATCAAAACATGACTGATTATGGATTTGATATGGTTAACGTGGAATGCTAGTCCCTGAGAGACACTAGAATGCAGGGTGAAGATCTGCTCTTGCATGGTAAGTCAACTAAATTGTGAGGAGTCTGTCTTCAAAATAATGATGTTGCGACCGTTCAATGTCAGATATTCCATCTTTCTTAGAACCTGAGATTGTTCAATCCAGGATATTTTTCTTTTCAATATACATGAATATCCCGTCTCGTTTCCTGATTTTGTTGGCACAGTGACCTTGACCTTTGACCTTGACCTACATTTTGGTACATGACATATTGTGACGTTTGTGAATTACCTGATTTTGGAGTTACATTGACCTTGACCTTGACCTAAATTTCGATATTTGACACATTGTCTTCCTCCCCCTCCCCCAATGTATAAAAAATGCCATTTTTAATGATTTCCCGATTTTGGGGTCATCGTCTCCTCTTATATATGTACTAACACAACAATTTGCGCTTTTTAACAATTTTAACAATAGTGACCTTTGATCTTGCGACCTTGACCTAAATGTTTGTATGTGACATTTTTTCACCCAATGAATCCACAATGTTGCAAAATTGGAATTCACATAGTGCTTTTGTGGTTGAACTGCTTTGCATGAAATATCGTCGTGGGCACTATACACTCACAGAAGTAGCGCCCGTTATAACACAAACTGTAGCGCCCGTGACGCTAATTAACAAGGTTACTGAAACAACAGAGAATTGTTACCTGGATAATTTCATTGGGGATTATCAACTAAAAATAAAAATCAGTAACACACAAATTTGCATTAGAATTCTTTGATTGCTTATCAATATTTATAGGAAAAACGTCACGGGCGCTAGAGTACTATTTTTGAACGTTTAAAAAAGGAGTGAGTGACTAGTAGGTTTTAACGTCGTTTTAAACCTTGTTTCAGTCATATCACGACGGTGCCTACATGTGCCAGAACACTAGAGTACTCACAGTTCCTGGACACTTATCAACCCAGTCAGTACAGCTCCCGGTCACCCATCCAAGTATTGACCGAGCTCAACTTTGCTCTTCTGACAAGAACCGGTGTATCCAACGCTATAAGCCGTACCTGCAATTAGAAAAATAATAATTACGAAGTTCATTTAGTAAGTATGAGAAGACTGCTAAATTATAACAACAAAAGTTTGACCCCATGTGTCTAGGGTATTTTTCTCAGAAATTGGCCACATTTTAGTGAAATTATTACAGAGTATAGAGGGCGCCACTGAGCATGAATTCAATTTTTGTCGGGTTTACCAAGGGTAAACCCTACATTAGTATCACTATTCAGTTTTTCTTTTTTCTTCTGCACATGTGTAGTTTTGATCTCCTGCCCGGAGACTGTTCTCATTTGATGCCCCTTACAACATTCATAAAAAAGTATCGTTCTTCTGTCTGACAGTCATAAACATATTTACAATGCACGGTAGCTTGTGCATTTAACTTGATAATGTGAACATTATCGCAGTAAAGTTGATCTTTCCAATTTCTTTTAAAATTTGCCTTTCCATTCTATTTTATCCGGTATCATTTGTTACGGCGGGAAGGGTCATTCTCCACGGTCCATTCTCCAAACCCGATGTTGATCAGATCTATCGTTGTTCAGATCAGGCAGTTCGTCTTTGAGCAGTGATTGTGGTTAAGTTTATTATTTATCACAGATGAGTTCTTTTCAAAAGCTACTTCTCTATAATGTAGACAAATTCGTAATTATCTGATAATCAAAGTTGTGCGTCAACAACCTGACTGTGTGGGGAGTGATAGCACACCGACAGGCGACAGTGACCGTCCAGTCTTGAAGAAGAATTTTTTTGTAGGAAATAAATGACGGTGGAGTTGATATATCTGGGGGTGTTAAAAGCGAAACAGTCTTGGAGCTGAAGCAATCTTGAGTTGATCTATTTTGCTGAAAACGGGAGTTGAAACAGGTATTGAAAACAGGAGTTTGAAACAGGTGTTGAAACAGGTATTGAACTGAAAGAAAAAATTTGAACCATACACAGTAAACTACTGCATATAACAAAATGGGAGTTTCTTTGGAACAGTATAGACTTTGCATCGGCAAACATAATATTATTTGCCACTCTATACAAAGTAAGTTATCACAGCTTATGCTTCTAATTATCTATGCATTTCTACATTACTATATCTTAAACGCCACAGTGAATACAATTCAAGTAAACCCGACATCAGTACTTTAAGTACTTTGATTTCGTACGTTTTCTTGTTTGTTCTTAACAGCGCATGGTACCTACTGCACATTTGTATGGGATTTATCAAGAAAAATGAATCTTAAAAATTTGGGGCAGAAGTACCTATTGTGGAATTGACCTGGTGCTCACTGTACCCCTTGAGAAGTCTTTCGATCAATGACGCTGAAATTCTTATTTGGAGGACGGCTGAATACTGAATGACGAACCTGACACCTATAAATATACCTCATACATTTTTTGCTCTTCTTGCTACAGTTACGAGTGTTAACACCATTATTAAATGATGGAAAAATTGGAAACGGGCGTTGCATCATTGAGAGAATTGGCATATATCAATTAAATGTTTGAGAGACTTTTATATATTGTTCCTTCGTCTTTTGTCCCCTAGAACTCGTGACATTTTGAGAGACATTAACATTCACGCAACATTGAATTGCTATTCAACCTCACCACCGGAGGATATGTTCCAATTCGCTCAAAAATGTGCCTCACTCAGTCCGTTCAATGTCTTAGGTGGCCCGACTGGTCTAAGGCGCTTCGCTGATGATCGCTAGCCTCACACCGCTGAACCGGCACGGGTTCCAGCCCCGCTGGTGCATGTGTGCACGTTTGCCAGTTACTTGCGAACGGGCGGTGGCTCTCTCCGGGTACACCGGCTTCCTCCACCATATGTCAACATATGAGTGAAATAACGTTGAGTGTGACATTAAACCACTCTCCCCCCCGCCCCACCCCTCCCTTCCGCTCAGTCCATTCAACTTCATTTCACATTTGAACATTTAGCTCATTTCACATGTACCGGTTGTTCACCGCCGTACTACAACAAACTGTTCTGCTCAGTGATAATATATTTTGAGTTCATAGATTCCAACAGTTTGTAAACTTCACAGAACTTTTTGTCCTGATGATCGTTCCATTACAAACCGAATCACTAGTTTTGGGATCGCGGATGAGCAAACCCCGTGTACACACTTATCCGTGTCACTGCCAATTTAGCTAGGCAGGAACCTTCCATGGAATGAGCCTTGTACTTTGAGGACAATCCATCATTTTAGGCATTAAAGAATCATACTGTGGTACAAGAAATCACCTTGTGTGTTTCTTTATTTTTCAGATCATATATATTTGGAATTTCATGAATGTCCTAAGAAAAAGTTATTTCATTTATTGACGCGGAAATTCCTTTGTGGAGGACGATTGAATATCGAATGTCGTATCTGACGTCGGTTATTTCAAGGTGCCGACACATACACAAATTAGATACCACTTATACAGCAAGCTGAAACATATAGTATATATATTCTAATACTTACGGTTACACGGCAGCATAAACACTAATATAATACCGTGAATTAAAAACGGTCGCTATAGGTAATGAAAGTCCATACAATTATTGGAGTAAATTATGACAATTTGTGACGAGGTCTCGTGATCATGGATATGGAAATGTATGAAATATCGGATAAAATCTTCTTCGCTCTGATCAAATCCTATGAATAATTTCATGACGAAACTTGCCAGATACGGGATGTGATATCCAAGATTATTACAATAACAAAATTTCTGGAATCTTTCTACAAACCCTCTCATTCTCAACGTCACAGGCTTAATTGTTATTCATTTTGTCGATGGAGATTGATTTTTCCGGAAATAATTTTGCCTATCGAAAGTTTTCTTCTACATCGCCAGAATACCTGCTGATATTATTACTAATAATGGAATTCCGTTTCATTCGAGATCTCGAAAGTTGCAGTCGATTGTTCACGAAAATTCACGGCGAAATTCATGTTCTTGCTGGAAAAAAGTATTTCCGCTCATGACAGTTGATTACTTTCGATTATTTTGCAAATAAATGCCATCGCAGAATTGAATCCCTCTCCAGGAAATGATATTATAGTATAGTATCATTACGGCTCCATAACGACATTAATAACTTTTTTAAAAGAAAATTTACTAAACTGGTTTCCACGAAAGTGTCCATAATTTGGTTTGCCGGTGCGCTTCCGAACCCAAATGAATGGCTTTCTCAAAGCTAACTGGAAAGCCTTTCCTCGTCTGTAGCGTTGCCATACAATACATTAATATAGAAAGGAATAACAATAATGTCATTTTTCTCCGTTCTGCCTCTTATTATTTTCTATCACAGCTTTTTCGCGTCTTAAATTCGCTGGTATCTTCTTCGGTGGATGCTTCACACCCACAGAAGGATTGATCTTGCTCGGAGAAGATGCTAGTTAAGGATGTCCGCTGGTGGTAAATCAAAATAATTAACTTTTTAAATAATGTGTGTTGTTGTATTCATAATTGTGTAATATGAGGAAAAACAAAGAAAAAAATATAGGTTGGTGTGCATTTTTTAACTGTAGGCAACGTCAAGTGGACTGCCCCATGCTCAATTTGATAACCCAGAAATCATAGGGAATAGCCCTAGTTTTGAAGCATATTCATGAAAAAATCATATAAATAGTATTTAACTTTTTCTTATATTCTAACTGTTTGCAGATAATCACATTGTCTATCAAAATTTATCAAATTGGATGGATGTTGGTGTGCAAAATTCTCGGCTATAGAAGGCTTTTAATGGAAATCCCTATATCTTAACCTAGGAAAGGGAGATAATCCAATAGGAAAAACAGGCAAAATGGCTGCCAAAGCCAAAAACCACCAGCGGACATCCTTAAGAGGCGATATATTCCAGAGACCAAGTGTGCCTGTATCAGAGATATTTCAGCCTATGATTGCATTCTGAAGCTGAGGTCTGTCCATGTTTAACAGATGTCTGTTTAAAGAAACAGTTTCTCTTGCAGGAAACTAGCCCATGTATATGTATACTGTGTTGTTGTTGTTGTTTTCTTCTATTTGGTGATAATGCTAATGCTGTTATATGGAATAGTTTTTTTGGATTATGGACGCGACGGTTCATTGGTGGACGACGGTTGAATATTGAATGAACGACTAGACGCTTGTATTTCGAATTTAGAACGTGGAACCATCAAAGGTTGGCTCCGCATCAACTGCTATTTCTGCAGCCATGTACAACAAACCGGGATCTACAGAACGACTATCACGCATAATTAACTTCAAGCTAGAAGCCGTTTAATACTGGAACTTGTTATATGATATAAACAAAATTATGTATTCGCGGCATAATTATTTTGTCAGCCTCTCTTTCACAATAAATAGGCTTGCGTTTGAAGTTTTCGTTCGATGCTTGCTCAATGCTGGGAGCATCTTCAAGATAACAATGTATTCTGATTACCTCAGAGATTCTTCACGGACAGCAGTGGCCTTTGTCAGATCTGCCGCTTTCATATCATCCACTGTCCCCAAGACATAATGTTGAGGTGAAAAAATCAAAGTACTTAAAGTACTGATGTCGGGTTTACTTGAATTGTATTCACTGTGGCGTTTAAGATATAGTAATGTAGAAATGCATAGATAATTGGAAGCATAAGCTGTGATAACTTACTTTGTATAGAGTGGCAAATAATATTATGTTTGCCGATGCAAAGTCTATACTGTTCCAAAGAAACTCCCATTTTGTTATATGCAGTAGTTTACTGTGTATGGTTCAAATTTTTTCTTTCAGTTCAATACCTGTTTCAACACCTGTTTCAAACTCCTGTTTTCAATACCTGTTTCAACTCCCGTTTTCAGCAAAATAGATCAACTCAAGATTGCTTCAGCTCCAAGACTGTTTCGCTTTTAACACCCCCAGATATATCAACTCCACCGTCATTTATTTCCTGCAAAAAATTCTTCTTCAAGACTGGACGGTCACTGTCGCCTGTCGGTGTGCTATCACTCCCCACACAGTCAGGTTGTTGGCGCACAACTTTGATTATCAGATAATTACGAATTTGTCTACATTATAGAGAAGTAAGCTTTTGAAAAGAACTCATCTGTGATAAATAATAAACTTAACCACAATCACTGCTCAAAGACGAACTGCCTGATCTGAACAACGATAGATCTGATCAACATCGGGTGTGGAGAATGGACCGTGGAGAATGACCCTTCCCGCCGTAACAAATGATACCGGATAAAATAGAATGGAAAGGCAAATTTTAAAAGAAATTGGAAAGATCAACTTTACTGCGATAATGTTCACATTATCAAGTTAAATGCACAAGCTACCGTGCATTGTAAATATGTTTATGACTGTCAGACAGAAGAACGATACTTTTTTATGAATGTTGTAAGGGGCATCAAATGAACAGTCTCCGGGCAGGAGATCAAAACTACACATGTGCAGAAGAAAAAAGAAAAACTGAAGAGTGATACTAATGTAGGGTTTACCCTTGGTAAACCCGACAACAACATGTAGCATGTGTTTCCAGCCATGGTCTTACCTAAAGCCGATATATTCCAGCAATGAAAACTCTCGTTTCATAATTATCCCAGAAATTCACAGGACACTGGCTGATACACCTAAATTTTATTTCATACTGGTTTATAGGATTTGGTGCTAAAATTGCCGTTTGAAAGAAATGTCAAATACAGCTGAGGAAAAGTTCGGTGAGCCGTGGCTGCTACCATTGGGTAACTAATTGGGTCTCTTGCGTACGTCATTTAAGGGGGATACTTCGTTGTAATTGTACATTGTTCCGTACTTTCAACTTGATTAATAGACAAATCAAGTTGAAAAAGTTAAAGCGATCCAGTTGAAAAATGTCATTATACGTTTTCTCTGCAGAGATTTTGAGAATCACCGACCGATCTTCAGCTCCTATATCTCCGATCTCGGGAGAATTCATATAGGAGGAAAGTAACTCCGAATATACTTAGAAAAGACATCTTGTGATTCAATATTTCAACATATATTTATGCCATCGTCAGGAATATTTACAATGAGACAACTCCAGTATTTTACAAGGTATATACACAAATGTGAGTATCAAGTCAGCCAATCAGATGTTTGGTCAAAATGGTGAGCAAAAAACTAATGAGTAGCTTTGGGCATTAGAGCGGCAAATAGTCACAGAGTATTGAATAGTGTTCATGTTGTTGATTCGGGAAGACAGTATTATACAAGTAGTGTTCAGAGTGAAGATATCACTACTTGTATAATACTGTCTGCCTGAATCAACAACATGAACACTATTCAATACTCTGTGACTTTTTGTCGCTCTAATGCCCAAAGCTACTCACTAGTTTTTTGCTCACCATTTTGACCAAACATCTGATTGGCTGACTTGATACTCACATTTGTGTACATATCTTGTTTAATACTGGAGTTGTCTCATTGTAAATATTCCTGACGATGGCATAAATATATGTTGAAATATTGAATCACAAGATGTCTTTTCTAAGTATATTCGGAGTTACTTTCCTCCTATATTATATCAAATTACTCAGTGGAACCACAGATTTTTGGAGAATTCATTCTAGACGTATTTAATACTTTGAACCCAGATGGCTCAACAAATGCGAGTCAGTATTCAGGCTTAACGCTATAGACTTGTAAATATGAACGTACATTCAGGAATTCATCGTTTATATCCATGATGTCGCAGCCGTAGCACCGAGAGACGAAAGGCAAATCCGCGTTAGGAACATAAATATACATTTGTTGTATTCTGGAATTTTTTTGCTGGAGGAGAATTGGATATATAAAGGCAGTTCTGGGCGTATCGGTCATGTAAGACAATAGTGGCAAATGGGCGAGTGGTCGACCATTTTTCCATTTGCTAGCGTGTCAAGTCACGTTGAAAAGCGGTATCAGTAGTATATAAAGGGCAAATTCCTCATCATTTATGCAAATGAGATGACGTCATCGATGACGTCACAGAGCTCTCGTCCAATCAGAAGCCGTCAAATTTATGCAAATGAGATGACGTCATCGATGACGTCACAGAGCTCTCGTCCAATCAGAAGCCGGCAATGTCCGGCCCTCTCCAGGGCAATAGATAGCCTTTATCTGCCCTTCCGAAGCATCCATGGTATTCCACAGGGTCCCCGACAATATTTGCATCTATTTGCCCATGTTAACTGGCAAGTGGGGAACCCTCAGTTTCACCATACAATGAAAGGGTCATAGTGGGAATTGAACCCGGGTCGCTTTATCAAGAGGCAGACACGTTATCCATTAGGCCACGAGCTATAGGCTACAAACCAAGGTTGAAACTATACTAGGTATATATGTCTACTATATGGCCCATACTGGCCCACTGTTCAATGTTGAACCTAATGGAAAACTTACTCCCGGTCATTGTAGTATGGGTTGTTTGGCTTTGTTTTTCACATCTCAACACCTAGAACACGATGGGCAGGGTTCCCAAGCGATTGGTTGAATTTTTTTGAAAAAGTCACTGTGCGCATGCGTAGTGGATAAATAGCGCTGGGAGGCCGTTTTGGGGCCTAGAGGGATCCCTAGAGGTGCGATTGAGTCGAGTGAGGTATCAATGTGAAGCATACGTGAGGGAGCATCCAACGGGATGGGTGTGACATGAAACTGACGTCATTCTGCGCATGCGCAGTAGACAAAGGGTACGGAAATAGACGTTCTGGGGTCCAGGTGGTCCACTGTTGGGCCGATTGCATCGAGTGAGGTATCATTGTAAAGCATACGCAAGGGAGCATCCAGCGAGATGGCTGAAACGTGAAACTGACGTCATTCTGCGCATGCGCAGTAGACAAAGGGTATGCAAATAGACGTTTTGGGGTCTAGGTGGGCCACTATTGGGCCGATTGCATCGAGTGAGGTATCATTGTAAAGCATACGCGAGGGAGCATCCGGCGGGATGGCTGAAACGTAGAACTGACGTCATTCTGCGCATGCGCAGTAGACAAAGACTATGCAAATAGATGTTTTGTGGCCTAGAGGGGCCACTATTGGTCCGTTTGCGTCGAGTGAGGTATTATTGTAAAGCATACGTGAGGGAGCATCCGAAGTCAGGGGTGTGAAGTGCAACTGACGTCATTCTGCGCATGCGCAGTGGAGAAAGGGTATGAACATAGACGTTTCGGGATCTAGGTGGACCACTAGTGGTCCGATGCAGTCGAGTGAGGTATCAATGTGAAGCATACATGGAGGAGCATGCACCTGGACTAGTGTGTTGTTTGTTTTCAACATTCTGCGCATGCACAGACAGGGAATTCTGGGAAAATGGTATGGAAATAGACGTTTTGGGGTCTAGGCGAGCCTCTAGAGATCCGATTGCATCAAGTGAGGTATCATTGTAAAGCATACATGAGGGAGCATCCGAAGTAAGGGGTTTGACGTGGAACTGACGTCATTCTGCGCATGCGCAGTAGACAAAGACTATGCAAATGGACGTTTTGTAGCCGAGAGGGGCCACTATTGGTCCAATTGGGTCGAGTGAGGTATCATTGTAAAGCATACGTGAGGGAGCATCCGAAGTAACGTGTGTGACGTGCAACTGACGTCATTCTGCACATGCGCAGTGGAAAAGGGGTATGGACATATACGTTTTGGGGTCTAGGTGTGGTGGGTCTTTGTTTCTAATTGTGGGAAAATGGTATGCAAATAGATGTTTTGGGGTCTAGGCGGGCTACTAGTGGTCCGATTACATCAAGTGAGGTATCATTGTAAAGCATTCGTGAGGGAACATCCCGCGGAATGGCTGAAACGTGAAACTGACGTCATTCTGCGCATGCGCAGTAGAGAAAGGGTATGGAAATAGACGTTTTGGGGTCGAGAGGGGCCACTATTGGTCCGATTGGGTCGAGTGAGGTACCATTGTAAAGCATACGTGAGGGAGCATCCGACGGGATGGCTGAAACGTGGAACTCACGTCACTCTGCGCATGCGCAGTAGACAAAGACTATGAAAATAGCCGTTTTGGGATCTAAGCGGGCCACTAGTGGTGCGATGGAGTCGAGTGAGGTATTATTGTAAAGCATACGTGAGGGAGCATCCGACGGGATGGGTGTAACGTATGTGTGACGTCACTTCCGGTTTCTATGAGCAAAAACTACCTCCGAACACAGAAGAGTTCCAATTTTTCCTTAGACCGTAGACGTATGGAATGCATGTACTGACTTTCAACATCCGGATGACCTTCAACATCCGGGGCCTTTTCAACATCCGGGTACCCTGGTTTTACATGCGGGTTCTCTTCTACATCCGGGTTGTTACATGGAACATCCGGGTGGAACATGCGATGAATGAGTGACTGAGTGAGTGTGAGTGAGTGAGTGAGTGAGTGAGGCGTGCCCAACGCCCGTGAGGCGTCCCCAACGCCCGTCTTAACGCATGGACGCACTATACGATGGTGAGGGAGTGAGTGAGTGAGTGAGCGAGCGAGCGAGCGAGCGAGCGAACGGGTGGGCGGGCGGGCGGATGTTCTTGCGAGCGAGCGATCGAGCGAGTGAGTGAGTGAGTGAGTGAGTGAGTGAGTGAGTGAGTGGGTGAGGGAGTGAGTGAGTGAGTGGTCATATATGGTCGTTAATACACCCTTAGCCTACCGGTGAGAGAACAACAACAACAAGGATGGCAGGTCAATCATTTTATTATCCCCTCCAGTACATCATACCCAAGCTGGGGGAGCCGCGTTGGGTATGTTTACAATAGGAGTAGCCTCTTGTCCAATCATTTGGCGCTGCATCTGTCATATTCGTTCTTTGTCCGTTAGATGTATTCTCGGCTGCTCTTGGCCAATCAGAAGTCGCCATTTCAGAAAGTTCCATCTTCGGCCATGTTCGCTCTGAACCGTTTGTTCTAATCGTCATCGGGTCCGGTGTTGGTAGTGGGAGCTCCCGTGTGGCAGAACTCTTGGATCGGAGCTCTTGGAGCTCAAAGCGTGTGGAGCTCAGAGCTCAGAAGTGACGTCATCCTTTTACATCCGGGTCCTCATCTTACATCCGGGTTTTTTCATGTTTACTGTCACGTGACCGGAACCGGAAGTTGCCACATGAGTGGTGGCGCCCCTCGGAGCTCTTGCATATAAACACGACATGCATCACACACACATACCTGGTGCACCCGCACCCTGGTGTACCCTATTCCCTACGGGATATAGGGTACAGGGTGCACCAGGTATGTGTGTATCACTCACTCGCTCGATCGCTCGCTCGCAAGCCCATCCGCCCCCCCCCCCCCCCGCCCGCCCACCCGTTCGCTCGCCCACTCACTCACTCACTCACTCACTCACTCACTCACTCACCATCGTTAGTGCGTCCATGCGTTAAGACGGGCGTTGGGGACGCCTCACGGGCGTTGGGCACGCCTCACTCACTCACTCACTCCCTCACACTCACTCACTCACTCACTCACACACTCATCGCATGTTCCACCGTCCCCGCATGTAACAACCCGGATGTAGAAAAGAACCCGCATGTAAAACCAGGGTACACGGATGTTGAAAAGGCCCCGGATGTTGAAGGTCATCCGGATGTTGAAAGTCAGTACATGCATTCCATACGTCTAAGGGAGCGTGTCAAAAGTTTTGACGCGAACGTGTTCATTTTTGAACAGGGGGTCGTTCATTTCCGCATGCGTCAGGTCGTTCATTTTACAGAGCAGCGTCAGAAAATGAACACTAGAATGTTCATTTTTGAATGCACTCTGACGTTCATTTTTGCACGTTCGTTTTCGCATGTTCATTTTCGCGAGCAGAAATGAATAACATACAGAAACCTGCCTTGCGATGTTACTATTATAAAATGCGCCGGGTCAAATCTACTTTCCCGCAGCACGGCCTTTCTCTGTTATAGCATTTATTGTAACTTACCATGTGCTTTGCATTGTTTATATACATGTATTCAGTGCATTCTGTAAAACCTAGAGTGGTGTGTCCGATGTCTGCGATTTTGTTTAATAAACGGATGATATATGGAAGGACAATGATAGAATTGTTTCTCTGTTAGGGGCCTACTTGTCCCCGTCACGGCTTCAGTGTTTTGTCGCCACCTGGAGATATTATTATCTTAAATTATCTGAAATCGTTGAATGTTGTAAAATAGAGAACTGTTAATTAATCTTTGTTTATATAAGAAAATACGTGTGTTGGCTTTTTTGTTTCAAGTCATTTTCGCTGGCTATTCAAAATCCGCCGTTGATACCGACCGGTTCGATAAAAATGCTGTTGTCTACCCTTCAAATTCAGCGCTCGTGAAACGACCACAATGCTACATAGGATATTCCATTCCTTTTCTTCCGGTAAAAGCCTTCAAAACCAAGATAGAACAAGTTTGAATGAGGTTGTTGTGAAAATTATATACGGGACGAACAGGGGCCACACATTAATTAACACAAAAACCCATAATACTGCAACGTTATTTTGAAACCCCTTCAATTGCCTCTTGCTGGTGAATGGCGCATCCCCACACAGAGCTGAATCTGGGCTTCAGAAGGGTGAAGGTATTCCCCAGGCAGTCAGTTCTATGGTGTTACACACGATCTCATTTGCATATGAATAAGTGTCATTTCTAGTCTGGGTGAAACTTGCATGCTGCACGTGACTCTTACGCGGACTCTCCTGTTTCAATTTCATGCAGCCCAGATTCCCTCTGTGGCCTATAGTATTGGACCCTTCTATCTTGATTTAACAGGGGGGAGTATTGCAGTGTAATTCCCTCTGCTGGTAACCTAACCATCCCGCACACCCCTATCTTGACTTTGGATTCTTCCATTTGATGTAGTTTTCTTTGAAGGACAAGCTGTGAAGAGTGGCAAGACTATTAAAACAAATATGCTCACAGCTGGACATGCTAAAAATAAACTAAACACTTCATTTGCAAGAATGTCCCACACCTCCAAGTCGATACTTCATGTAAGGAAGCACGAGAAATCTCTGGGACCATACTTTTCTACAGCGGTGGGATGAAGACGGCACTTTCGGTATAATACTTTCTCACAGCAGTAGATTGAAGTATCATCAGTGGTGAAATGAAGACGGTAGTTTGAATATTATACTTTTGCTCAGCGGTAGATACAGCACTTTGGAATAATATGATTATTTAGCGGGAGCTTGAGACGGCGGTTCGATAGCCTTCTCCTTTTCCTCAGCGGTGGAATGCAAACGGTGGTTTGAATAGTCTCCCTTGCTTTGAAGCACTTTTTCATCAGCGGTGAAATGAAGACGGTAGTTTGAATATTATACTTTTGCTCAGCGGTAGATGCGGCACTTTGGATAGTGTTTTTATTTAGCTGCAGGTTGAGACAGCTGTTTCATAGCCTCCTCCTTTTCCACAGCGGTGGAATGGAGACGGTGGTTCCTCAGCGGTGGAATGGAGACGGTGGTTTGAATCGTCTCCCTTGCTTTGAAGCAGTTTTTCCTCCGCGGTGGAATGAAGACGGTAGTTTGTATATTATACTTCTGCGCAGCGGTAGATACGGCACTTTGGATAGTATTATTAGTTAGCGGCAGATTGAGACGGCGGTTTGATAGCTTTCTCCTTTTCCTCAGCGGTGGAATGAAGACGGTGGTTTGAATCGTCTCCCTTGCTTTGAAGCAGTTTTCCCTCAGCGGTGGAATGAAGACGGTAGTTTGAATATTATACTTTTGCTCAGCGGTAGATACGGCACTTTGGATGGTATTATTAGTTAGCGGCAGATTGAGACGGCGGTTTGATAGCCTCTCCTTTTCCTCAGCGGTGGAATGCAGACGGTGGTTTGAATAGTCGCCCTCGCTTTGAAGCACTTTTCCATCAGCAGTGGAATGAAGACGGTAGTTTGAATATTATACTTTTGCTCAGTGGTTGATACAGCACTTTGGATGGTATTATTAGCTAGCGGCAGATTGAGACGGCGGTTTGATAGCTTTCCCCTTTTCCTCAGTGGTGGAATGGAGACGGTGGTTTGAATTGTTTCCCTTGCTTTTAAGCAGTTTTTCCTCGGCGGTGGAATGAAGACGGTAGTTTGAATATTATACTTTTGCTCAACGGTAGATAAGGCACTTTGGATAGTATTATTAGTTAGCGGCAGATTGAGACGGCGGTTTGATAGCCTTCTCCTTTTCCTCAGCGGTGGAATGGAGACGGTGGTTTGAATAGTCTCCCTTGCTTTGAAGCACTTTTCCATCAGCGATGGAATGAAGACGGCAGTTTGAATATTATACTTTTGCTCAGCGGTAGATACGGCACTTTGGATGGTATTATTAGTTAGCGGCAGATTGAGACGGCGGTTTGATAGCCTTCTCCTTTTTCTCAGCGGTGGAATGCAGACGGTGGTTTGAATAGTCTTCCTTGCTTTGAAGCACTTTTCCATCAGCGATGGAATGAAGACGGCAGTTTAAATATTATACTTTTGTTCAGCGGTAGATACGGCACTTTGGATGGTATTATTAGTTATCGGCAGATTGAGACGGCGGTTTGATAGCCTCCTCCTTTTTCTCAGCGGTGGAATGGAGACGGTGGTTTGAATCGTTTCCCTTGCTTTGAAGCAGTTTTTTCTCAGCGGTGCAATGAAGACGGTAGTTTGTATATTATACTTTTGCTCAGCGGTAGATACGGCACTTTGGATGGTATTATTACTTAGCGGCAGATTGAGACGGCGGTTTGATAGCCTTCTCCTTTTCCTCAGCGGTGGAATGGAGACGGTGGTTTGAATCGTTTCCCTTGCTTTTAAGCTGTTTTTCCTCAGCGGTGGAATGAAGACGGTAGTTTAAATACTATACTTTTGTTCAGCGGTAGATACGGCACTTTGGATAGTGTTATTATTTAGCTGCAGATTGAGACGGCGGTTTGATAGCCTTCTCCGTTTTCTCAGCGATGGAATGGAGACGGTGGTTTGAATAGTCTCCCTTGCCTTGAAGCACTTTTCCATCAGCGATGGAATGAAGACGGCAGTTTAAATATTATACTTTTGCTCAGCGCCAAGTAAAATGGCGGCAGGTAGAGGCGGTGTGTTTTTCGCTCTGATTGTATTTTTAATTTTTAACCGGATTTTACCACCAGACCCACCTGAACTTATACCACTACATGCAGCTGAAACTGGGGACTACATCTTGTCAAGTAAGTGGGAGGGAAATATGTTGGCATCAACTGAATTGGCCATGGCAAGACTTTTCCCACGTAATATCCCCACCAGAGGAAAACTCCATGTTGATGGCCATCGAACCAGGACATGTTATAAATCTGGGCTTACATCAAGAACTATCGTGCTATGTATATTACTGGCTGGCGACATTCAATCTAATCCAGGCCCAATTAAATGCCCGTGTGGCCAATGCGGAAAAGCTGTTCGGCGCAACCAACGTGGAATACAGTGTGATACCTGTGATTTGTGGTTTCATACAGGTTGTATTGGTATGTCCACCGAAATATACAATGTTTTGGGAAATAGTGAAGAAGACTGGCACTGTTTATCGTGTGGACTGCCACAATTTTCGGACTCGTTCTTTCATGAAGCCAGCCCAGCTCCTTCACTCTCACCTGGCCCTACTGAGACCGAGATGTCTGATGATTTGCATATAAATACAGGTACCAGGACGAGAGCTGCCGAAAACCCAAATATAGTGACTACTGAAACTGACCATATTACCTGGGCTCAAAACCTGCGACGTTCCTTTCAAGAGAAGAAAGGGTTAAAAATCTTACACCTAAATGTTCGCAGCTTAATCCCACACCTACATGAAATTAGACTACTGCTAATAGATTTCCATATCGATGTTTTAACTCTGTCAGAGACATGGTTGGATGATACGGTCACTGATGAGGAGATCGACATTAATGGCTATACTGTGTTTCGTAACGACAGAGACCGTAATGGCGGTGGTGTGGCGTGTTACATCTCTGACAGACACCATTTCGCTGAAATACCAGAACTTCAATCAGATGGGGTAGAATCGGTGTGGGTCTCCCTTAAGCTCATTGATACAAGACCGATTCTCATTGGCTCTATGTACAGACCACCATCTGCTAATGTTACTTACATGGAACAAGTAGAGAACCAACTCCGGGAGGCTACAAATTTCAGTGAAGAGCTAATCCTACTCGGTGATCTAAATTTTGATCAACTTGAACGAGTTACAACCAAACCTATCACTCAAATTTGTAACCTGTTTCAACTACAGAATGTGATAAATGAACCGACTAGGATTACCAACAAAGCTGATCTTGATCAAATTCCTTGGGGTGTTATGGACACTGCAGACGATGCTGACCAGGCATGGGACCTGTTTAAACAACTGGTTGTGCCCATATGTGATAACCATGCCCCCACTGTGCAAATGCGAGTCAAAAATCGAAACCCTGAATGGATGACCGATGAATTCATATCTCTAATGCACGAGCGTGACTACTATCACAGTAGGGCGCAGAAATCAAACGAGCAATGTGACTGGAAAAATGCCAAACGTTTAAGAAACCAATGCAATAATTTATGTAAAACTCTTAAGAAGGAGTATTATGATAATCTGATAACAGAGAACAAAAATGACTCTCGGAAGCTCTGGAAAACTTTGAAAACAATACTTCCAACAAAGTCTAAATGTAGCGCTGTCAATGGCGTCAAATTGGATGATGAAGTAATCACTGACCCAAAATCTGTTGCAAATGCATTTAATACTTTCTTCACAAATATTGGAACAAAGTTAGCTGCTGTTTTTGGGCAAACCAGAACAGCTGCTGCAGATTTCCGTGAGAGCGAAAATGGCATTCACTTTGGCTTTACGGATGTTAGTACTGAATTTACTTTCAGACAGTTGCGTACATTATCTGTTGTTAAGGCCACTGGACTTGATGGCCTGAGCAGTAGGCTCTTGAAAAGTGCTGCACCATGTATTGCTGCACCACTAACCAACATTTTTAATCTGTCTCTGAAAACTGGAACTCTCCCTGAAGAATGGAAACAGGCCAAAGTCACACCAGTACATAAGGATGGTGACAAAGATAACCTGAACAACTATAGACCTATTTCAGTTTTGCCAGTCATCATGAAAATCATGGAGAGAGCAGTTCATAATCAGCTGTATGACTTTCTTGTCAAACATAATCTGTTAAATAAGGTTCAATCAGGTTTCCGCCCCAAACACTCCACTGCTACCGCTCTGTCGGATGTCACGGATTATCTGCTCGAAAACATGGAAGCTGGCCTCCTAACGGGTGCTGTTTTTCTGGACCTGAAAAAGGCGTTCGATACCGTGGATCATAAGTTATTACTTTCAAAACTCGGCAGTTTTGGAGTGGCGGGACTGGAAAGTGATTGGTTCTCAAATTACTTATTTGATAGGAAACAAACTACTAATGTGAACGGCCACAACTCAGAATCCCAACAGGTGACGTGTGGCGTTCCACAGGGGTCAATACTTGGTCCGCTGCTATTTATTATTTATATTAATGACCTTTCGAGTGAAATACAAAATTGCAAAATTGTTCTATATGCGGATGACACCGCATTATTTTTCCCCGTGAAAGACAGTAAGGAAATTGCACGTGTCTTGAATATGGAAATGACAATTGTAAGTGAATGGTTAGCTCAAAACAGACTCAGTTTAAATATTAATAAAACCAAAACTATGCTATTTGGGACCAGTCAAAGACTGACTGGGGCCGGAAATATGGAGATTAAGGTCAACGGAGAACCACTGGAAAATGTCGATTCTTTCAAATACTTGGGTCTTTGGTTTGACCCACAGCTCACGTGGAAAATTCACATGAGCAAACTAACCAGTAAGATTTCCCAGCGTATTGCTGTTCTGGCACGAGTCAGAAAATACCTAAACCATCGTGCTTTGCTTACTGTGTATAACACGCTTATCCTCCCTCACTTCGACTATTGTGACATAATCTGGTCTAATTGCTGCAAGACCTTACACTCCAAACTGCAACTTCTGCAGAATAGAGCAGCTAGGATAATCCTTCATGAGGGCAAACGTGCCCACATTGATGTTATGTTGAGACAGCTTCACTGGCACAAACTCTCTAATAGACAAGATTTTCATGTGTGCCAGTTTGTACATAAGTGTGTCAACGGCGAAGGTCCTTCGTATTTGAATAGTAAGTATACTAGAGTTAAGGAGTTGCACAACTACAATACAAGATCGGCAGCAAATGGCCTGTTATCACTCACTCAGAACCATCTTGAAACAGGGAAACGTACTCTGAATTACAGAGGTGCAATGTTGTACAATTCCTTGCCTCTAGTAGTTACACAAGCTACATCTGGTCATTTTAAAAGATTATATTTTAAATTTTTAAATGCCCCTTAAAAGGATCATCGGACCAATGGGGTATCAATATCTGTATATAGTTCTGTCTCATATTCTTATGGTGTATTTTTATGTTATTTTTACATAATTCTGTGATAGTGTTATAGTTTATTACTGTGGTGTGGCTGTGAGCATGTAACAGGGCCCTGTGGGAGATCAGTGTTTTTCACTGAACAGGCTACCCTGTATAAATATGGTCAAATAAATAAATAAATAAATAAATAGATACGGCACTTTGGATAGTATTATTATTTAGCGGCAAATTTTTTTATAGCTGAAACGAACCTGAACATGATAGTTATAAAAGTTACCTAACCCTAAGTCCTAAACCCGCTTTGACACTCGACATCAGGTACAGTCCTCCCTAACACCGCTTTGACACTCGGCTACATGTACATTCCTCCCTAACACCGTTTTGACACTCGTCTTCACATACAAGCCTTCCAATCCCTGCTTTGACAGTCTACTTCACGTACGTTCCTCCCTAACACTGTTTTGACACTCGACTTCACGTACATTCCTCCCTAACACCGTTTTGACACTCGGATACACGTGCATTCCTCCCTAACACCGCTTTGACACTCGTCTTCACATTCACTTACATTCCTTCCTGACATCGCTTTGACACTCGACTTCACATACATTCCTTCCTAACACCGTTTTGACACTCAACTTCGCATACATTCATCCCTAACACCACTTTGACAGTCAACTTCATATACATTCCTCCCTAACACCGCTTTGACACTCGACTTCACGTACATTCCTCCCTAACCCCGATTTGACAAACTAGACTTTGGTGGAGAAATAATTTTTTTATAGCTGAAACCAACCTGAACATGATAGTTATAAAAGTTACCTAACCCTAAGTCCTAAACCCGCTTTGACACTCGACTTCAGATACAGTCCTCCCTAACACCGCTTTGGCACTCGGCTACACGTACATTCCTCCCTAACACCGCTTTGACACTCGTCTTCACATACAACCCTCCGTAACCCTGCTTTGACACTCGACTTCACATAAAACCCCCCCTAACACCGCTTTGACACTTGAATAAACGTCCATTCCTCCCTAACACCGCTTTGACACTCGTCTTCAGATTCACGTACATTCCTTCCTGACATCGCTTTGACACTCAACTTCCTGTACCTTCATCCCTAACACCACTTGGACAGTCAACTTCATATACATTCCTCCCTAACACCGCTTTGACACTCGACTTCAGGTACATTTGTCCCTAACACCGCTTTGACGCTCGACTTCACGTACATTCCTCCCTAACCCCGATTTGACAAACTACAGACTTTGGTGGAGGAATACTTTTTTTATAGCTGAAACGAACCTAACATGATAGTTATAAAAGTTACCTAACCCTAAGTCCTAAACCCGCTTTGACACTCGACTTCAGATACATTCCTCCCTAACACCGCTTTGACACTCAAATTCACGTACATTCATCCCTAACACCACTTTGACAGTCAACTTGACATACTTTCCTCCCTAACAACGCTTTGACACTCGACTTCACGTACATTCCTCCCTAATCCCGATTTGAGAAACAACTACATTTATACTTTGGTGGAGAAATAATGTTTTATAGCTGAAACAAACCTGAACATTATAGTTTTGAAAGTTACCTAACCCTAAGTCCTCAACCCGCTTTGACACTCGACTTCAGGTGCAGTCCTCCCTAACACCGCTTTGACACTTGGCTAAACGTACATTCCTTCCTAACACCGCTTTGACACTCGTCTTCACATAAAACCCTCCCTAACACCGCTTTGACACTTGGAAAAACGTACATTCCTTCCTAACACCGTTTTGACACTCAACTTCCCATACATTCATCCCTAACACCACTTTGACAGTCAACTTCATATACATCCCTCCCTAACACCGCTTTGACACTCGACTTCATGTACATTTGTCCCTAACACCGCTTTGACACTCGACTTCACGTACATTCCTCCCTAACCCCGATTTGACAAACTACAGACTTTGGGGAGAAATATTTTGTTTATAGCTGAAACGAACCTGAACATGATAGTTATAAAAGTTACCTAACCCTAAGTCCTAACCCCGCTTTGACACTCGGCTACGTGTACATTCCTCCCTAACACCGCTTTGACACTCGACTTCAGGTACATTTGTCCCTAACACCGCTTTGACACTCGACTTCACGTACATTCCTCCCTAACCCCGATTTGACAAACTACAGACTTTGGTGGAGAAATACTTTTTTTATAGCTGAAAGGAACCTGAACATGATAGTTATAAAAGTTACCTAACCCTAAGTCCTAAACCCGCTTTGACACTCGACCTCAGATACATTCCTCCCTAACACCGCTTTGACACTCAAATTCCCGTACATTCATCCCTAACACCACTTTGACAGTCAACTTGACATACTTTCCTCCCTAACAGCGCTTTGAAACTCGACTTACGTACATTCCTTCCTAACACCGTTTTGATACTCAACTTCGCATACATTCATCCCTAACACCACTTTGACAGTCAACTTCATATACATTCCTCCCTAACACCGCTTTGACACTCGACTTCACGTACATTCCTCCCTAACCCCGATTTGACAAACTAGACTTTGGTGGAGAAATAATTTTTTTATAGCTGAAACCAACCTGAACATGATAGTTATAAAAGTTACCTAACCCTAAGTCCTAAACCCGCTTTGACACTCGACTTCAGATACAGTCCTCCCTAACACCGCTTTGGCACTCGGCTACACGTACATTCCTCCCTAACACCGCTTTGACACTCGTCTTCACATACAACCCTCCGTAACCCTGCTTTGACACTCGACTTCACATAAAACCCCCCCTAACACCGCTTTGACACTTGAATAAACGTCCATTCCTCCCTAACACCGCTTTGACACTCGTCTTCACATTCACGTACATTCCTTCCTGACATCGCTTTGACACTCAACTTCCCGTACATTCATCCCTAACACCACTTGGACAGTCAACTTCATATACATTCCTCTCTAACACCGCTTTGACACTCGACTTCAGGTACATTTGTCCCTAACACCGCTTTGACACTCGACTTCACGTACATTCCTCCCTAACCCCGATTTGACAAACTACAGACTTTGGTGGAGGAATACTTTTTTTTATAGCTGAAACGAACCTAACATGATAGTTATAAAAGTTACCTAACCCTAAGTCCTAAACCCGCTTTGACAATCGACTTCAGATACATTCCTCCCTAACACCGCTTTGACACTCAAATTCACGTACATTCATCCCTATCACCACTTTGACAGTCAACTTGACATACTTTCCTCCCTAACAGCGCTTTGACACTCGACTTCACGTACATTCCTCCCTAATCCCGATTTGAGAAACAACTACATGTATACTTTGGTGGAGAAATAATGTTTTATAGCTGAAACAAACCTGAACATGACAGTTTTGAAAGTTACCTAACCCTAAGTCCTAAACCCGCTTTGACACTCGACTTCAGGTGCAGTCCTCCCTAACACCGCTTTGACACTTGGCTAAACGTACATTCCTTCCTAACACCGCTTTGACACTCGTCTTCACATAAAACCCTCCCTAACACCGCTTTGACACTTAGATAAACGTACATTCCTTCCTAACACCGTTTTGACACTCAACTTCCCGTACATTCATCCCTAACACCACTTTGACAGTCAACTTCATATACATTCCTCCCTAACACCGCTTTGACACTCGACTTCAGGTACATTTGTCCCTAACACCGCTTTGACACTCGACTTCACGTACATTCCTCCCTAACCCCGATTTGACAAACTACAGACTTTGGGGAGAAATATTTTTTTTATAGCTGAAACGAACCTGAACATGATAGTTATAAAAGTTACCTAACCCTAAGTCCTAACCCCGCTTTGACACTCGGCTACGTGTACATTCCTCCCTAACACCGCTTTGACACTCGACTTCAGGTACATTTGTCCCTAACACCGCTTTGACACTCGACTTCACGTACATTCCTCCCTAACCCCGATTTGACAAACTACAGACTTTGGTGGAGAAATACTTTTTTTATAGCTGAAAGGAACCTGAACATGATAGTTATAAAAGTTACCTAACCCTAAGTCCTAAACCCGCTTTGACACTCGGCTACGTGTACATTCCTCCCTAACACCGCTTTGACACTCGTCTTCACATACAAGCCTTCCAAACCCTGCTTTGACAGTCTACGTTCCTCCCTAACACTGTTTTGACACTCGACTTCACGTACATTCCTCCGTAACACCGTTTTGACACTCGGCTACACGTGCATTCCTCCCTAACACCGCTTTGACACTCGTCTTCACATTCACATACATTCCAGCCTCACATCGCTTTGACACTCGACTTCAAATACATTCATTCCTAACATCGTTTTGACACTCAACTTCCCATACATTCATCCCTAACACCACTTTGACAGTCAACTTCATATACATTCCTCCCTAACACCGCTTTGACACACGACTTCACGTACATTTGTCCCTAACACCGCTTTGACACTCGACTTCATGTACATTCCTCCCTAACCCCGATTTGACAAACTAGACTTTGGTGGTGAAATAATTTTTTTATAGCTGAAACGAACCTGAACATGATAGTTATAAAAGCTACCTAACCCTAAGTCCTAAACCCGCTTTGGCACTCGGCTACACGTACATTCCTTCCTAACACCGCTTTGACACTCGTCTTCACATACAACCCTCCCTAACCCTGCTTTGACACTCGACTTCACGTACATTCCTCCCTAACACCGTTTTGACACTCGACTTCACGTACATTTCTCCCTAACACCGCTTTGACACTCCGCTATACATGTATGCCTACGTGATAAAGAGTTAGTTTTATATTTTTAAAGTTACTGATATCATTTTTCGATTGGACGGAGAACTTGACGAAGAAGTGGACTAGATTATTGTGGAATCTGCCCTATGGTTCATATAAAACGGGCTATTTTGGTGCAACAGTATGCTATTTTCTTTATTTGAATAAAATGTTTTTAACATGGTTGTGAAGTTTGTCAATTTTTGTGTTAGCTAATATACAAGATCTTATTTTTGACAAAAACATTCCCTCAAAATTTCTTTTCAACAGCACTGTAGAATTATCAAACATGTGCTTTTTGTAATAATTTTCAAAATATGCATATCTGATGAAGAAGTTATTGCAAAATCCGTTGTCGTGGACATGTGACCTCCGACTTGTATCAGCGCAAGTCCGCTGTATAGACATCGACAATTGAAATATCCAAACACATCATATCCAACCAAGAGTTATAACCCGTACTTGGCATATTTACAAGGAAGGTTTAATCTGCCGCTAAATAATAATACAATCCAAAGTGTCGTATCTACCGCTGAACAAATGTATAATATTCAAACTACCGTCTTCATTCCACCGCTGATGAAAAAGTAAGCAGTCGATTGCTTCAAAGCAAGGGAGACTATGCAAACCACCGTCTCCATTCTACCGCCATGGAAAAAGAAGCTATCAAACCGCCGTTTCAATCTGCCGCTAAATAACAATACTATCCAAAGTGCCGTATCTACAAAGGCAAAGGTATAATATTTAAACTACCGTCTTCATTCCACCGCTGATGAAAAAGTGCTTCAAAGCAAGGGAGACTACTCAAACCACCGTCTCCATTACACCGCTGAGGAAAAGAAGAAGGCTATCAAACCGCCGTCTGGATCTGCCGCTTAATAATAATACTGTCCAAAGTGCCGTATCTGCCGCTGAGCAAAGGTATAATATTTAAACTACCGTCTTCATTCCACCACTGAGAAAAAGTGCTCCAAAGCAAGGGAGACGATTCAAACCACCGTCTGCATTCCACCGCTGAGGAAAAGAAGAATGCTGTGAAACCGCCTTCTCGATTTGCCGCTAAATAATAATACTATCCAAAGTGCCGTATCTACCGATGAGCAAAGGTATAATATTCAAACTACCGTCTTCATTCCACCGCTGAGGAAAAACTGCTTCAAAGCAAGGGAGACGATTCAAACCACCGTCTCCATTCCACCGCTGAGGAAAAGGCTATCAAACCACCATCTCAATCTGCCGGTAACTAATAATACTATCCAAAGTGCCGTATCTACCGCTGAGCAAAGTATAATATTCAAACTACCGTCTTCATTCCACCGTTGATGAAAAATGCTTGAAAGCAAGGTATAGACGATTCAAACCACCGTCTCCATTACACCGCCGAGGAAAAAGAGAAGGCTATCAAACCGCCGTCTGGATCTGCCGCTTAATAATAATACTGTCCAAAGTGCCGTATCTGCCGCTGAGCAAAGGTATAATATTTAAACTAGCGTCTTCATTCCACCGCTGAGAAAAAAGTGCTCCAAATCAAGGGAGACGATTCAAACCACCGTCTCCATTCCACCCCTGAGGAAAAGAAGAATGCTATCAAACCGCCGTCTCGATTTGCCGCTAAATAATAATACTATCCAAAGTGCCGTATCTACCGCTGAGCAAAAGTATAATATTCAAACTACCGTCTTCATTCCACCGCTGATGAAAAAGTGCTTCAAAGCAAGGGAGACTATTCAAACCACCGTGTTCATTCCACCGCTGATGAAAAAGTAAGCAGTCGATTGCTTCAAAGCAAGGGAGATTATTCAAACCACCGTCTCCATTCCACCGCTGATGAAAAGGAGAAGGCTATCAAACCGCCGTCTCAATCTGCCGCTAAATAATAATACAATCCAAAGTGCCGTAACTACCGCTGAGCAAAAGTATAATATTCAAACTACCGTCTTCATTCCACCACTGATGAGAAAGTGCTTCTAAGCAAGGGAGACTATTCAAACCACCGTCTCCATTCCACCGCCGAGGAAAAGGAGAGAACCATCAAACCGCCGTCTCAATCTGCCGTTAAATATTAATACTATCCAAAGTGCCGTATCTACCGCTAGATGGACAATGAACTGTTAAAAACCGCAATGCCATTTCTCTGAAAAGATACAGCATACAGACAGCTAGGATGATTACCACTCTTAGCCCCGACCACCCACCCCTTATGAAAATGTTTCAAAAGCCGCTACGCGGCCTTTAAAACAGAAGGCATGCCTTAATAGTGGGAAGTCTATCTCTCTCGTGCTCACTTACATGAAGTATGGACCGGATTTCTTTTAGGGGGGATTTGGTTTATTGACACACTCGAGCTTATTTCATTCATATGGTGACAGCCATTTTGAAAGGTGGAGGAAGCCGGAATACCCGGAGAGAACCACCGTCCGCAGCAAGTAATGGCGAACTTTCACACATGCACCAGCGAGGCTCGAAACCATGTGAGTTCAGCGGTGCGGGGCCAGCAGTCACCAGCGAAGCGCCTTAGACCACTCGGCCACCGAAGGCCCCTTTTCAGACGTGGTTTGAAATTTACTTAAACATTGGAATAGGCCTACCTGTTAAATCCCGCCATGGAACATGCAGTAATTACGATTGTTTGTGCTCTAAGTTTTCTGTAAAGTTTGAGGAAATAAATGATGATGATGCTGATGATGATGATAACATAGTATTCAGTATTAAAGGTTGATCTTGAAATGGCTAAGATTTGTTTATCTGTGACCTGATTGCTCCTATAGTACCGTATTTCGATCTTGTAGGTGAGGTCGTTGCTTTGTTAATTCTGTGTTAATACAAAACTTTTGCACATATGCGGAAAAACATTTTATTTGACATATGTTAAGAAGTTTTATACATATGTGGAAAGTTTTGTAAAAATATCGAGAGATTATACCACAAGGAGCAGTCCATTTGCCTTTCATTAACTCTCCTGGCATTTATTGAACAGATGTGAATTTATTTGACACATGTACAAAAGTGTACACAGATGTGGAAAAACACTTTATTTGACATATGTTAAGAAGTCTTGTACATATGTAAAATTCTTATGAACATATCTAATGTGTACACACTTTTACACATATGTGGAATTCTTGTACATATGTACAAAACTTTTCGACATATGTGAAATAAGCCTTCAAATATTGAAACGGGTTGCCTTAAAAGGGTAGTTTGTTCTCAACCTCGTATTCGCACATATCCTCTCTGTTAGTATCTCTGTACCTTCCAGTCTCTATCTCTGGTCTACGTTCAAATATCCTTAATTTTGTGATGACCTGTCCGAAATAAACATTTTTCATGCACAAAAGCGTGCCCTACTCAGCCAGTAGCGGCGTGCAATTGACACACGAACAATACATCGACAATCAGTGAATGTAAACAATTGTCTGCCGCGTTGTCCTCGCGTCAACAATCGAAAATATCACCGAGAAGACAAAGTGCAAATTATCACAACCCATCATCAGAGATCAAGTTTATTTTGGTGAAAAGTCAGGTAGCATATAAACCAGGTTTATCGGAGAGTATTGTTTGCAGAAACGTGATTATCTCGAGTGCGTGAATGACGAGTATATTTATACTAGAAATAACTTGAATCACGATTCATTCTACATTCCTAAAAGTGGCACTACCAAGCCTGGATTAAAATGCTGTTACGTGTGAGTCACATTTAGCATCCACAGCAAAACATATGTTATTATATATCTGGTTCACTCAGAGACGCCTTGACCGCAGCCTTGGTTGCTGCGACCCAACAATTTTGTTGGGTCGCTCAAATCATTCTAACGGTGCAGTATTTATACCTGATGCATGCCTTGAAATCCTTTTCCACAAGTGTATCAGAACTGGTTATGCTTATCTTCAACATCTGTTCTTCAAACTTGATCAAACATTATCACTACTTCAACCACACTGCTATAGATGATTTAAAATTGTTTGTGTAGGCCCTATAACCAATAAACTGCCTGTCCGAGGAAGACACGTAAGCACACTAGTACTACAGTCATTTAAATACATTTCCGGTTATCCGGTACATCCCGTTAGTAAATTATACTACCCCTTTTTATCAATGACATCTCGTCGAAATCTGCGAGCTTCTCTAGATTGGGGTCAGACGGGATTTTTCGTCTGAGGAATTGACTGAGAAACAGCGGTCCTGAAATAAATGAAATTACATACTTTTTTTTCACGATGGCTCGTTGTTTATATGTGCTGATTTAAGTGTTCCAGGACTAATCAAATGTAGTCTGGTACAAACCCAAGTGTAAACAAACATGCCGCAAGTTTCGCAAAAAAAACAAAGTTGAAGATACCCCCAGAATGAAAGATACTGAGACAGGGATGTTATGATGTACGTATTTCTAAGGTAGTGATGCCCAATTAATGCACTGCTTCTGTTTGCAAAATGGTGTATGGTGTACGACCACATTTTGGCTACCCATGTAAGTATAGGAGCCACATCCGACATTCTGAGCTCAACTCCCAGCCGCCAGATAATTTCTGCGTCAATAATAGAAGAACCTTTTAAACAGACATGAAAATGAAAATAAAAAATTAAATTGAGAGAGAAGCGGTTCTCAATGATGACAGGAAGATATGATGTTCTATTCGTAAATTCAAATCACTGACATGTGTTCGATACTCTACACTACTGTCCATTCGTTTGTTAGAATATACTGCATCCCAGTCACGCTTTGCACACTTTGGAGATGTTGAAAACATAGAATTTAAAGGACTCACACAACCCCTGTTTAAGCGGAAGTAGACAAGTTACGAAACGTATAACGCCAACGCTTCACGCTACGACTGTATTTTGCCGTTACTATGAGATATTTCGCAGATCCTATCTAAGTAAACCAAGACGGTAAAGCTGAGAAATACAATCTAGTAATAAAGCTATAAAAACTTCGTGCTATCTGTTTGCAAGTGTTCTCCAAGAACTTATAATAAGCCAATCCGACAAATTTTATCTTTTGAATTTAACATTGATTGGCGTTAGCCATAAGGATATTAGCAAATTTATCATTTGACAATGTCTACCATCCGCCCAACCCAGACTTAGCGGAGCCTGCGAAGATTGTTCATCAGTCCGAATGTAAACACTTTGGCGAATATTGCTTTACGGAAGTGTGAATGTCATCCCAAACTTGTTCATGTATAAACGAAGTAAGCACGAATGACATCTATGGATCAAAGCATAGAATCTTAGGTTTGGGTTAGGATACAGGGTTGGGTTAGAGTTTTGGTTTAGAGTTAGGGTCAGTTTTAGGATTAGGATTAGGGTTAGGGGTATGTGTTGAAGCATACACTACAGGGGAGGGACAATCCAACCAGGGGAACATATGAACCTTCCATTTCGTTTGTATATCGTGTCTATCGATTCATGGTTCTATGTATGTAAGAGCATGCATGCTGGTTATTCATAATTGCCAATGACCATTTGTCATTAAGAATAATACGCTTTACTTCTGATGAATGATGATTTAGATCGGACCCCAGACATGTCAGAAGGCATAATTCATCGACAAGTAATCTAGGTACGAACAGTGCAATCGCATTACCACATTAGTTGGCCTCTAGTATATACCATGGACATATCAAGTTTGACCTAAATTCTGCGTGAGATGCTCTTTATATCCCCTAGCAATGAAACCACACTGTGTCACTGTGTTGATCGACCCATTGCCTTCGTGATCTGTACCAATCTCAGTAAACTCCGATATAATATCACGGAATATTATATCTTCCACCAGACCTCCCATGGAAATTTGAAAAATACATGACACACCTTGTTGTTATTGGTTCAGCGTTAAAGAGAAACAATATCCAAATAGGGCATCATATCCAGACATGGCGGTGTTAATCTTTTTTGAAAACACCTTTTTCGCACTTGTTGACTTACTTTTCTGATGTATTTCCTTCAAGAAATTTGCTACCAGTTTCATAGCATGAAAACAGCGTCAGATAATAAACCTTTATACAATTTCATGATTGTACCCATATTAAGTGAACGTTTTAAATGAACAAGAATACATTCCACTTCCAGGAATTATAATTATTCGTTACGAAATATTTGTATAGCAAGCTTTGGTCCCGATACTACTCCCTCACACTCCCTCCTAAATCAACCTAATTAGCCAATTAGCAAATGTAGTGAGTCCATGTTTATTTCAGAAGCTTGGGAAGCTAAATGTTTGTGTAGAGTCAATGTCCGTCGTTAAGTAATCAGTCATGACAGATTAACTGTATGGAAACCATTTGCGGGAGTACCTGACATTTTCTATCAGCTGTTTGACAAACAATAACGTTTAATTATATGAACAAATATACATTCATCTCTCTTTATAATGATATATCATCGGGTATATACAACTAATACCGTACTAATGAGACAGAGGTAATTAGCTACTGGTTATAGAGAATTAAGGCTTTCTCAGGTTTGTTGTCGGTCCAAATATGATGTTCCTTCTGATTCCAGACAAACATCCTTAATATTGTGACCTTTACATTTATCAGCATTGTTCATAATTCGTCAAATACCAGTATAATTAATGAATATCCGGAGTTTCCAAATACCAATTTCTCTTGAAACTCCAACAGTATATATCGAAATAATCTGATTTAGCTTTTACATGGCTGTCATTGCACATAACAAGATAGACGTTTCTCATCTCCTGGAACCAGATTTCGAATAACGATAGCACAGCTAGATGGAACCAGGGTTTCCCTGTTAGACAACATAATTACATCAATGCAAGTCACAAATGATTATACTGATTATACCATAACAATGATCTCAACATTTTATAGATTTAAACCGATTCTTCATTATTGTGTACTTATATATTTGATGACAAAAACGTATCTACCTGTCTACCTCCTTGTCCGGAATAACGAGGAAATATTCGTAATGGGAGGAAAAAGCTGACAAATTTACAGTGACATACATGTCTTGTGCTCACCATGGGTACCTCGAATTTGACTACACGGTCAACATGAGCGTTGTCTGCAAAAAGCAGACCATTTGTGAGCAAAAAACCCTGTAAGAAATGAAATTAATGTAAAGTATATTTTCAGCACCGACTAGAAGAGCATTTTGGGGCTAGACTAGTTCTGGCATCGGTCTCTATACAATTATTGTGCGAAGAATTATTGTGTTATTGCTGCGGAAGGCAAACGAACTCCTGAGCAGAGTTGTGATCCATATTGAGCATACATGTAATTTCATACAAATTAGAAATACAAAACTGTTCGGCTGGGCAACTCTCGATTATGGCAGTTTTATTTTCATGCACGAGCAGATTTCATAGAATTCGAAAAAAAATTCACTGGTTTGAAGATATATTTTATTTTGTAAAATTCATATTGTTTTGAAATTCAAGCCAGGCAAATGTGAGAAATATGCCTAAACCATATTTTATTCCTCACATCAATTCTCCAAAATTCCAATAGCCATTGCAGTTGTTCACAATCAATAAAAATACACGTATATGGCACAATTCAGGTGCCTAAAGTAGATCACTTTATTCGCAATACATCTCAAAACTATAAGAATGTAACTTCTGAATAATATATCAGCACTCACACCAGAATAACGATTTTGACGGAAAATCTATCTATTTTCTGCAGTAATTATTTTGGAAGTTTGGATATGCCATTTGTATCCATATTGAGCACACGTTTCATGGGTACGAGAAATACAAAACTGCAAGAAAATTTGTTTTTGCTATAAAACGCATTAGCTAGAAGACAGCCAGACACAAAAAAAATCCGCTATTTTATGTAGCTGTCTATATATATAAACAACCAATAGCTCAAAGTAAACAATCTTTTCAGATTTCCTATGTTACTTTACAAACAAGATACCGGCATCGTTTATGGTGTTTACAGAGACTGGATTCGAGCAAAAACCATGATAATTTCATGTCCTTTTACTGAAATATATACAGTTCAGTGAAAGAGTACGTTAGACGTCTTTACTTTTGTAAGCGAGCGATTGCATGCGACAGTTTCATGAGCCACAGTTCGGTATGGAAACATAAAGGACGATCTGGATTGAAATGGTATAATTTGACGACAAAAACGTATCTACCTGTCTACCTCCTTGTTCGGAATAACGAGGAAATATTCGTAATGGGAGAGCAAAGGTGGCAAATTTACAGTGACATACATGTCTCGTGCTCACCATGGGTACCTCGAATTTGACCACACGCTCAACATGAACGTTGTTTGCAAAAAGCAGACCATTTGTGGGCAAAAAAAAACAACAACAGAACATAAGAAATGAAATTAATGTAAAGTATATTTTCAGCACAGACTAGAAGAGCATTTTGGGGCTAGACTAGTTCTGGCATTCGGTCTCTATACAATTATTGTGCGAAGAATTATTGTGTTATTGCTGCGGAAGGCAAACGAACTCCTGAACAGAGTTGTGATCCATATTGAGCATAATTTCATACAAATTAGAAATACAAACTGTTCGGCTGGGCAACTCTCGATTATGGAAGTTTTATTTTCATGCACGCGCAGATTTCACGAAATTCGAAAATAAATTCACTGGTTTGAAGATATATTTTATTTTGCAAAATTCATATTGTTTTGAAATTCAAGCCAGGCAAATGTGAGAAATATGCCTAAACCATATTTTATTCCTCACATCAATTCTCCAAAATTCCAATGTCCATTGCAGCTGTTCACAATCAATAAAAATGCACGTATATGGCACAATTCAGGTGCCTAAAGTAGATCACTTTATTCACAAATACATCTCAAAACTATAAGAATGTAACGTCTGAATAATATATCAGCACTCACACCAGATTAACGATTTTGACGGAAAATCTATCTATTTTCTGCAGTAATTATTTTGGAAGTTTGGATATGCCATTTTTAGCCAATATTGAGCACACGTTTCATGGGAATGAGAAATACAAAACTGCAAGAAAATTTGTTTTTGCTATAAAACGCATCAGCTAGAAGACAGCCAGATACAAAAAAAAATCCGCTATTTTATGTAGCTGTCTATATATATAAACAACCAATTGCTCGAGGTAAACAATCTTTTCAGATTTCCTTTGTTACTTTACAAACAAGATACCGGCATCGTTTATGGTGTTTACAGAAACTGGATTCGAGCAAAAACCCTGATAATTTCATTTCCTTTTACTGAAATATATACAGAAACACTGTGTATCATCCATTGAACATTGTCAAGATATCAGGCAAAAAGGTATATATGAAAACCATAATGTCATTGGATGCAGTCCCGACCTATTAACCTTCTGAAAGCATACTGACCTGACCATCATAAAACATTCATCTCCAAATGCTAACTATATGTATGAAAACTCGCAAACGCGCTTTTCTAAGCAGTTGATATGTTTGTATTGTACGGACGTATTGTACGGGTGTATAGGGACAATACGATTACGGTACCGTATTTGGAATATCCAAGAGGAATTCCTCGTGAAATGGGGCTAGCTGACCGCCACGTTTCAAATTATATTTTCACCTAACTTATCTCGCGAGCAAGCATTTTATTCATATTGAAGACATAAACAGACAAACCTACTCTGAAGTAAAACATTTCGTTTTGCATTACCCACACATAAGTGAATTTGCTCTTTCGTTTGTTTTCAGTCTCAGTGGCAATGTCGACTCAAATCAAATGGGAGAACTTACCTGTACAGTCTATCTGATATATGTTAATGTGATAGCGTGAAAGCGAATAGAATTGCGTGGTGATATGGCTGTCTGTCTCTGCGGAGATTTCAATTCTCACAAGCAACTGATTCTGGTTTCGTGCGCTATGATGAGTTTATGTGTTCGCATTGTGTGGGTGAAGAGGTGATTAGCATTATGGGAGATGTGACTCAGCTGACTAACAAGGGTGTGTTAGAACACAGAGTATCTTGTGACACACACAGAATAGACCCTTATGGTCTTCGTTTGTTAGAAGTGAGCGCATCTCATGGTATTTTTATCCTGAACGATAGAGTTGATTCGGACAAATAAGTGGGAAAATTTATCACAACCAAACAATCGGTTGTTGATTACGTAATATGTTCGGCAGAAATATTAACTGGTATTCCATTAGTTCAAGTTCAAGATTTTAATCCGCTCGACATCCATTGTGCCATTGACTTACGTACATCTGCTGCTGGTCCTAGAGCTAGTCTTATAACTGTGGATGCTAAGGGTGACATCCCCAGTGTCTCTAGGGGATTACGAATAATATGAGGAATTTGATACAGACCAGAATGAACCATTGACCAATAATCAGTGCAAGCAGAAATTGGAATTGGACCACTGGTATCATTGTGCCTATATATATAAATCAAAAGAAGACCCGAATGACCCAGGGAATTATAGCGGTACATGTATAACCCTATTTAGTTGTCTGGGTAAGGTTTTCTCTGGTGTCATAAATAACCGTTTAACAGCCTATGTTAAGTATAATCAATTACTTTGTGAAAGGCAGGATGCATATGGCGTATACATATCTCGCTTAGTAGCATTTGCTAGATCCTGTGTTAAATGTGATGATTTTAATCAACGTCACGAAACATTGTTGCAGAAACTTATAAAACAGGGCTATTCCACCAAGCGCCTCCACTCAAAGTTTCTCAAATTTGGCGATACATATCGCATGCTGATAGCAAAATACGAACGTAGCGTGCAAGATCTATGGCGCTACGTTTCGTAACTTGTGTCTAATTCCGCTTAACCCGGGGCTAGGGGCCGTATGAACCATGTACTTCAAGATCCTCATGGTACTCATATGAACAGTCACAATCAAAGCGTGACTGAGATACATCATTCTTTAGATGACGACTTTACAACGAATATTATGGATTAAGAATACTGATCAGCGATACGGATTTGATATTTTTGGAACATCATGATGTCTTGCCGGCATCATTGAAAACTGTTGACCGCTTCTCTCTTGCAGGAAACAAGCCTATGTTTATGTATACTATGATTGTCTTTTTGAATTTGGTGCTAATACTGTTATGTGGAAAATGGAATAGATCTTTGGATTATGGACGCGGATATTCTCTAATGGACGACGGCTGGATTATGAATGACGGACTAGACGCTTGTAATCTTAATGGGTATAGCGTATTAGATCACACATTCCTTCTTAAATTCCGGATGAAATTAATCCCTCATAGAAAAAGGAAACTGTATTGTTTATTTGTTTACTACCAAAAGGCGTTCGACTCTGTGTGGAAAATGGGGTTATGGAAAAAGTTATTAAACATGGGTATAGATAGCAAAAATATTTAATTCAGCAAGGGATATGAATAAGGATGTCAAATAATGTATTAGAACCAATGGGCGATTGTCTACCTTTTTTGTCAGTATGCAAGGCGTGCGTCAGGATGAGAATTTGTCTCCTCTACTATTTACCCTATTTCTTAATGATCTGGAAGTATTCTTAACTGCAGGAGGTAACCAAGCAATAGATCTCGAAAACAGTGTTGTTGATATATTGTTGAAAGTCATGTTACTTATGTACGCTGAAGACACCGTATTATTTCTGAAACCAAGGAGGGTTTACAAAAGGCACTGAAAGATTTTGCTACTTACTGTGAACGCTGGAAATTAAAAGTTAATTTTCGAAAAACAAAGGTAGTTATATTTCATAAGAAAAGAGTTAAGGGTCATAATGCCGAATGTAAATATATAAGAGAAATACGAATCATTTCAAATATCTAGGAGTTATTTTGCATTTAATGGCAATCCTTCACTTTGCCCTCTGTCCTTGTTCAGCCAAAGTTTTAATACAATGTTCAGTTTAATTGGTAAAGGCAGGACTCAAAGCTATATCTGTTGGTATTGAGCTGGGGTTATTTGATTATTAGTTGCCCCAATTCTACTGTATAACTGTGAAATTCTGGGGCATAACAAGCTTGACTTGATTGAGAAGGTTCATTTAACTTATTGTAAACTCATACTAACCTTCAAACAATCCAATACGCCATGTATGCTCTATGGAGAGATTTGAAAATATCCCCTGAACATTGCAATTAGGTGTAGAATTAAAAAAAAAATGGTGTAAACTTGGGAACAGTAAAGAAACAAAATTAAGCCATAAAATGTACAAATTGATTTGTAATTTGTATGAGAAGGGTATATATTCCTCCCCATATATCATTAATGTACGAAAGATTTTAGACAGTTGGGCGGTATGTCAAATATATGGCACTACCATCTTGATGAAAATACTACGTGGTTAATAAATGCTGTCAAACTGAGAGAGAGAGAGAGAGAGAGAGAGAGAGAGAGAGAGAGAGAGAATAAATGTTTAATGTCACGTTCAGCAATATTTCAGCTATATAGCCACGATCAAACAAAATTCTAAGTACTTAACCAATAACTTAGTAATCCAACACATTAAAACATACACACATCAAAACTTATGTAACAAACCAATTTCTCTCAAATAACCCAAGACACAGTTCTCTCTCACCCGGCTAAAAAGATCTTCCAAAGTAATCGCTTGATAAAAAGAATCTCTTACAATCTTAAAATTTATGCATTCGATAAGAATATGTTTCACTGTGAGATCTTCGTGGCATGGAATACCTGGCTCTTTTTTTTTAGTAAATGTTCGTGAGTTAATCGTGTATGGCCGATTCTACATCGCCTGATCATGGTTTGATCGAAACGTTTCTGGCTGTTCAGATGAACATAGCCTACAGTTTTTTTGAACTCATGAAGTTTGTTATTATTCACAACATCCCATAAAGATTGAAACAGCCGTCTCACATAACTACAGATAGAGGGTCTGAAATCGCTATATGGGATTCCAACTGGATCAACCCCAGCATCTCAGGCTGCTTCTATCAGCCTCAGTATTATCTTTGATGCCAAAGTGACTAGGCAATCAACAAAACTGAACAAACTGAGACTACAAGACCAGTATATACACGAATGGAGAGCAATGACCGTTGAAGTCCTAAATGTTATTTGTATACATTTGAAGTCGATTTTTGTGCGAGAATATTATTTTAGCTATCTTTCACAGCGCGATTATATAACTTTTTGTAGATTCTGTAGGGTTAACCATAGATTGTCCGTTGAGACAGGCAGATATAAAAATATTGCAAGAGAAAATAGGCTGTGTAAGTTATGTAATAGCGGCGCTGTGGGAGATGAGTTTCTTTTCTTAATATTATGCCCACCAACGTGGATAGGGAAGAACTCATACTGTCTTACTTCATTAAGAGCTTAAGACACAAGTCATTTTGCTGCATTGCTGAACGGAAATAGGAAAAGTTGTAAAATTAGTACTTTTTTTAGACCAGGGATTTCTTTTAGGGGGGATTTGGTTTATTGACACACTCGAGCTTATTTCATTCATATGGTGACAGCCATTTTGAAAGGTGGAGGAAGCCGGAATACCCGGAGAGAACCACCGTCCGCGGCAAGTAACTGGCGAACTTTCACACATGCACCAGCGGGGCTCGAAACCATGTGAGTTCAGCGGTGCGGGGCAAGCAGTCACCAGCGAAGCGCCTTAGACCACTCGGCCACCGAAGGCCCCTTTTTAAACGTGGTTTGAAATTTACTTAAACATTGGAATAGGCCTACCTGTTAAATCCCGCCACGGAACATGCAGTAATTACGATTGTTTGTGCTCTAAGTTTTCTGTAAAGTTTGAGGAAATAAATGATGATGATGCTGATGATGATGATAACATAGTATTCAGTATTAAAGGTTGATCTTGAAATGGCTAAGATTTGTTTATCTGTGACCTGATTGCTCCTATAGTACCGTATTTCGATCTTGTAGGTGAGGTCGTTGCTTTGTTAATTCTGTGTTAATACAAAACTTTTGCACATATGTGGAAAAACATTTTATTTGACATATGTTAAGAAGTTTTATACATATGTGGAAAGTTTTGTAAAAATATCGAGAGATTACACCACAAGGAGCAGTCCATTCCCCTTTCATTAACTCTCCTGGCATTTATTGAACAGATGTGAATTTATTTGACACATGTACAAAAGTGTACACAGATGTGGAAAAACACTATATTTGACATATGTTAAGAAGTCTTGTACATATGTAAAATTCTTATGAACATATCTAATGTGTACAAACTTTTACACATATGTGGAATTCTTGTACATATGTACAAAACTTTTCGACATATGTGAAATAAGCCTTCAAATATTGAAACGGGTTGCCTTAAAAGGGTAGTTTGTTCTCAACCTCGTATTCGCACATATCCTCTCTGTTAGTATCTGTACCTTCCAGTCTCTATCTCTGGTCTATGTTCAAATATCCTTAATTTTGTGATGACCTGTCCGAAATAAACATTTTTCATGCACAAAAGCGTGCCCTACTCAGCCAGTAGCGGCGTGCAATTGACACACGAACAATACATCGACAACCAGTGAATGTAAACAATTGTCTGCCGCGTTGTCCTCGCGTCAACAATCGAAAATATCACCGAGAAGGCAAAGTGCAAAATTATCACAACCCATCATCAGAGACCAAGTTTATTTTGGTGAAAAGTCAGGTAGCATATAAACCAGGTTTATCGGAAAGTATTGTTTGCAGAAACGTGATTATCTCGAGTGCGTGAATGACGAGTATATTTATACTAGAAATAACTTGAATCACGATTCATTCTACATTCCTAAAAGTGGCACTACCAAGCCTGGATTAAAATGCTGTTACGTGTGAGGCACATTTAGCATCCACAGCAAAACATATGTTATTATATATCTGGTTCACTCAGAGACGCCTTGACCGCAGCCTTGGTTGCTGCGACCCTACAATTTTGTTGGGTCGCTCAAATCATTCTAACGGTGCAGTATTTGTACCTGATGCATGCCTTGAAATCCTTTTCCACAAGTGTATCAGAACTGGTTATGCTTATCTTCAACATCTGTTCTTCAAACTTGATCAAACATTATCACTACTTCAACCACACTGCTATAGATGATTTAAAATTGTTTGTGTAGGCCCTATAACCAATAAACTTCCTGTCCGAGGAAGACACGTAAGCACACAAGTACTACAGTCATTTAAATACATTTCCGGTTATCCGGTACATCCCGTTAGTAAATTATACTACCCCTTTTTATCAATGACATCTCGTCGAAATCTGCGAGCTTCTCTAGATTGGGGTCAGACGGGATTTTTCGTCTGAGGAATTGACTGAGAAACAGCGGTCCTGAAATAAATGAAATTACATACGTTTTTTTCACGATGGCTCGTTGTTTATATCTGCTGATTTAAGTGTTCCAGGACTAATCAAATGTAGTCTGGTACAAACCCAAGTGTAAACAAACATGGCAAGTTTCGCAAAAAAAACAAAGTTGAAGATACCCCCAGAATGAAAGATACTGAGACAGGGATGTTATGATGTACGTATTTCTAAGGTAGTGATGCCCAATTAATGCACTGCTTCTGTATGCAAAATGGTGTATGGTGTACGACCAAATTTTGGCTACCCATGTAAGCATAGGATCCACATCCGACATTCTGAGCTCAACTCCCAACCGCCAGATAATTTCTGCGTCAATAATAGAAGAACCTTTTAAACAGACATGAAAATGAAAATAAAAAATTAAATTGAGAGAGAAGCGGTTCTCAATGATGACAGGAAGACATGATGTTCTATTCGTAAATTCAAATCACTGACATGTGTTCGATACTCTACACTACTGTCCATTCGTTTGTTAGAATATACTGCATCCCAGTCACGCTTTGCACACTTTGGAGATGTTGAAAACATGGAATTTAAAGGACTCACACAACCCCTGTTTAAGCGGAAGTAGACAAGTTACGGAACGTATAACGCCAACGCTTCACGCTACGACTGTATTTTGGCGTTACTATGAGATATTTCGCAGATCCTATCTAAGTAAACCAAGACGGTAAAGCTGAGAAATACAATCTAGTAATAAAGCTATAAAACTTCGTGCTATCTGTTTGCAAGTGTTCTCCAAGAACTTATAATAAGCCAATCCGACAAATTTTATCTTTTGAATTTAACATTGATTGGCGTTAGCCATAAGGATATTAGCAAATTTATCATTTGACAATGTCTACCATCCGCCCAACCCAGACTTACCGGAGCCTGCGAAGATTGTTCATCAGTCCGAATGTAAACACTGTCCATGGGCCCAGGCATATATCGGTACCATCAGAGGAAACCAAACTTTAGGGCTACTAAGTTATTGGTAGGGACTATATGATTATTTCAATATGTGATAACCGTTCCAGAAGAGCAGCTTAGTGTATATTTTACAGTTTTACCATTTTACCATTCTGAGATATTGACTTTTATGGGGAAAATCACACAATGGACTACTGACACATCCCATGAAGGTAATATCATTCAATAACAGCTCCGGATATCCAGAATTGTTATCTGCACGGTTACAACAAGCATACTTCCCATCTTGAGGCACATGCTTTAGTTTGGTATTCAAACGGCTGATTTGCACGCTGGATTTTGTGAAATTTTGTGGATTTATTATTATCATTATTTACGGAATGTTGTGTGTCCCATATGAGTGCCACAGTCCTAATGGATCAGCTACCCATATGTACCTTGTTTGCAGGGAAGCACAAAGGAGGACCATCCAGCTGATTTCAACAAAGTTGTAGAATTTTTCCTTCCCATACCCCCGAAATGCACATTGCGGCTGAATATATGAAAATTACAATGTAGCTCAAATTTGATATAATCTTTCGCCCCACCAGAAATGTTTCAGGTTGTGCACACTGGAAAGTATATAAATGTATTTTATAATGTCATAAGTGTATTGTATAATAAATACTGGTCCTAGGGGGCCACACCTGCAATAACACTGGTGAAAACCCAGACTCCTACTTGCCCGTTTTGTTTTCTAGGTTATACCTAGTATTCATTGTTTAGTATCTGTGGGTGCAAGTTTCGGGTTATTTTAGGTCGAAAATTCTTATTTCTGACCAGCGAAACCCTCATCAGGGAGCCTATACGCATTGACCGTTATGGTCAGATTTTTTATTTTTTCAGTATTTCACTGATGCTTTTACCCCGCCTATAGCATAATTGTGGCTGGCTGGTAAAGTTTTCGGCATGTTTGTTTGTGATCCAGTATTTCTTTAAGATCCCTTTCAGCCATTTCGTGTATGGATTGAAAGTCGTTATGACGCATACGTCGTTTCAGTACAGACTTATTCTGTATGCCCTCGTTCCTCTTGAGGTATTTGTTTCTGTCGGTAATTTCCGAGGTAGAGTATCCTCTCATTTTAAGCTTTTGCTTGAAGTATTCTGACTAGTCTATGTAGTCTGCAGTATTATTGCAGTTTCGTATACATATCTTTCAGTTCTCCCGTAATGTGCTGATTTGCTGTATAGGTATTTGTAGGTTTCAGTTGGCTTTGTTTAGCATTTCACATCAAGTATTGAGTCAGTCGAACATCTTTTTCCCTTGAAAACGGCAACGTCTAGATAATTGACCTCGTTTTCAGATATTTCATACGTGAATTTCAATGGAGTATGTGCGTTATTAGCCATCTCAAAGAAACTCTCAGCTACGGCTTTATTTGCCTGTAGTAGTATGAAGCCATCATCCCGAAAAGTTTGTGTAATATAATCATTTCTTTGTGTGGGAATGTGGCAATTAGCTGATTGATATGCTTATATATCGCTATATCGCACAGTTCCGGGGAAGGGACTGCTCCCCGTGGTGCTTATTCAGTTAGCTTTGTTTAGGATTTCACATCAAGTATTGAGTCAGTCAAATATCTCTTCCCCTTGAAAACGGCAACGTCTAGATAATTCGCCTCGTTTTCAGATATTTCATACGTGAATTTCAATAGAGGATGTGCGTTATTAGCCATCTTAAAGAAACTCTAAGCTACGGCTTTATTTGCCTGTAGCAGTATGAAGCCATCATCCCGAAAAGTTTGTGTAATATAATCATTTCTTTGTGTGGGAATGTGGCAATTAGCTGATTGATATGCTTGTATATCGCTATATCGCACAGTTCCAGGGAAGGGACTGCTCCCCGTGATGCTCCGACAATATGTCTGAAGTGTTAGTCCTGAAACCTGGATTCATACTTTTCAAGAATCAATCGTGCTATTTCAAGCAACAGATCGATGGGAGGTTTTTGGATATATAATCCATGTTTTCGTATAGGTAGTCAGATCACTTTTTAGTGCTTCTAGGATTTCATTGAATCCGAGGTTCGTGTATAACGAGGTAATGTCATACGTAATAAGTAACGTATCAGTTGGTATCCGACGTTGTACAATCTCATTGATGAATACTGAAGTATCGGCTGAGTAGGTTTCTCGTTCCCACACTATGGGGATAAGAAGAAATCCAGGTAGCGCCCTAGTTTTTCAGTAGGGGCCCCGCATTGAGGTAGCTCAGGTTTTACAGGATCAAGTTTTTTAATAGCCTCTTCTACCTTATGTATTATTGGTAGGAGATATGGTGTAGGCTTCCTGGTCGAAACTTTCAGCAGAAAATTCAAAGTCTCTGACTAAGAACTCCACTAGCATTCAACCTAGCGACTGTCTGTAGTACCGTACCATTTTCATGGTGTTTTCCATATTCATGGATTTTATGTCGGTATAATGTATACCATCGTACAGCTGTCTTTGCGCTTCCACTATGTAGTCCTTTTTATAAGAATTACGGTGGTATTGTTTTTATCAGCTCGTCCTTCTGTGCACAAGATTATATTCTTTGTGTTTGAGAAAGCGAGAAAAATGACGGCTGGTAATAGCCTTCTTCTTTAGTTTCCGTCTAGCCATATTGTCTATGGGTACTGAATATCTCTCCGTGGCTTTGTGCCGTGTAAAGAGATGGCCGGGCATTGGCAAATGTATAGGCTATATACCTAGCAGGTGTTCTCTGATAGGACAGAAATGTTTCTGGTGTGCGCTGATTGGTCCACTCTTTGGTGAATCTCATTGGATAATTTTGGCGCTCACACAGGGCTGCATTGTTTGCTGCAATCCCCTCTTTTTGCTCAAGCTTCGGTCAGTTTACCCATCAGTGTGGCACAGCCAGTGTATAGGCTGATTGAGACAGAGATAAATATATTTTTCTCGATTTGGCGAGCCTGTATTAAAAGCGCAGCTGTCTGTTCAGTACAGTGTAGGCGAATTAGTGTATATCGCACCTCTCAGAATGTATTAAAATAAACATGTATAATGTAGTATTCAGACTGACACAGTATAATTAACTTGTATGTCAGACTCATACTGCATTAGCTGCATTGATTTCTAACGTCCTTCTGTGCACAAGATTATATTCTTTGTGTTTGAGAAAACGAGAAATTTTACAGCTGGTTTTTGCTTTCTTCTCCAGTTTCCGTCTAGCCATATTGTCTATGGGTATAGTGAATATCTCTCCGTGGCTTTGTGCCGTGTAAAGAGATGATATTATATGGGCAATATGGCGCAAGAACAAAGTACCTGCTGGTTTGTTTAGCACATGCAGATAAACCATATGCAGATAAACCATATGACAATGGAGGCCGAGGTCTCTTATCAAGACAACGGTATATGCGGCTTTAGATATCTGCTGGTTTGTATAGCACATACAGATATACCGGAAATA